>CM053755.1:49175562-49289494 GCA_028658305.1 Pachyuromys duprasi | reverse complement strand
AATTCATTCATAGAATGTGGAGAGCTATTTGATGTTGAAGACAGTCATGCAAAATTTTTACCTTCTAAGGGCTGTGTCTTGTACTTTCACATGGATCTGTATGTACATGAATGAAAGGATCACATGGAGCATCTTAACCTTTTTTTCTGTTTTTTTAAAAATTAATTTACTTTTTGTTAATATGCTGTTTGTATTAAGACCATTATCATTATTCTCCCCAATCCCAGAATATTACTTGTAGCATATGGTTAATATTTTCTGTTTTCCCTTCGAGATTATTATACATACTACATGCAGACTAGATAATTTTAAACCTTATTAATTTTTCTCCCACAGAAAATATATTATAATAGAAATAGCATATCAAATCAGAAACAGGGCTCCACTGTCAACAGCAGCAGCCCTAGTGTCCTATGACTTGAAAGACTTACTAGCCTCTCTGTGTGTTGGCATTGTTGTCTCTTTGGAATAAATGAGTACCTAGTACTCTCTGAGCTCGTCTCAGTTCTTAAATTTAATTGACTCTTGTCTTGATGTGCTTAATTAGTTCCTCTCCTCGTTATTTCACAAACATAGATGCTAGCCCTTTCTTTTTGATAGGACAGCCACACACCGCAGTTGGTTCAGAGAATTCTGTGCATACCTGTTATTCTGGTGTAATTTGTGAGAGTAGCTCTTTTTGATTCTCAGGAACATTTATTTCAGAACATAAACTGTATTGCACTGTGAGATATATACATACACATATGTATATATATGATACATATATACATGTATGTGTATAACTTTGACAAAGAATCAAGTTTCCTAAGAATAGTAAATAATGAACTTCATTTAGCGTATATTTGGCTGCATTTGATTGTAGTATCTTGACTTGGGTTTTAGAATCCACAATCTTTTCATCATTTTGTGGCAAAAGAATCTTGAGAAAGTAGTGAAAGCAATGCTTTGAGAGATTATGGGTTTGTTGTTGCTGCTATTGGTTTTTTTGTTTGTTTGTTTGTTTTTACATGATGGGTATATTTCAAACACTTGGGAAAATATTGCAGATGGAGAGAGAACCACTCCGTGTAGATAGAATGTCTTAGGTGCATTCTCAGGTTCCTGCGTGTGTTTCTTCAGGTGATATCAGTACATCTATTTAAAGAAAAGGACAATTGAGCACTAAAACCCATAGACATATGTTATCAGAGAAATGTGTACATCTGTCATTGATACTTAACACTCATTCAAGTTTTTATAAAAAGAAACCCAATTTGTGTGCAAGTGAGAAAAAATGTTTAATATTTGGGGTAATGGTATTGCTTCCTGGAAGCTTTGGAGCTTTTTGTGAAAAATGAATAGTATTTGTTTGAAAAGTATAAGAAGAGTGTATGCACTTTTCCATGAAAAATATTTAGAATTAACAAAATACATTTTGTAACGCCCAAGAATAAAATTTTATTTTTATTAAAAATATTAATTAACCTTTACTGTGGCTTCATTATTTAAAAAATAACAGTGTTACTTATAAGTATGCATGTTCCTGATAACCACTTTGTATTTTTAGACTACTGGTGACATGAATAATTAATTTTATTTTTCCTAATCCAGTTGTTCTGCTGACTTCCCTTAAATTAATGTATAATGTATTATTTTATAGAGAGCTTTAGTGCATGTTGGAAAAAACACACTTGGTTGGAAATTTTAAAGTACACACAAAGGCATGATCTCTGAAACTAAATGGTGCCTGTTGAGAAGAGTATAATTCATTGGAGTTTTAATTGTGTAAGCAGGAACTATTTAGAAGGTATTTTGCTCCCTTCTTGCTGGCAAGTCAAAGCGTTGAAGGTGTGCGTTTTAAAAGGTTTTATTTTAAGACTACTATGCACATTGCATATCCTTTAGGGGCTGGATGTTTGAGTGGATTAAAAGAGGATTCACCTGGGATACGGAGTTAATAAAATGTAACTAATGATAAAAATAAAATAAAATAAGACAAAAAAGATGTTTTAGTGCTGTAAGCAAACCTGGTCTTGAGATGTCTTCTGACAAGGCTAGATCTAGACAGTATGTGCATGCATTCATCCATTAGCTCACTAAGTCAACGTAACATATTTGAACAACAGTTACTCCAGGCCAGATACTATTTTAGTCATTGGAAATGCAGCACTGTACAAAATTAAACTTTCTTGCATAAAACATATTGTATGAAGAAGGTGAACAGTAAAGGAACAAAAAAAAATGAATACTAGCTATGGGGTGTCAGATGTTATAGGAGAAAATTATTGGAGAGTCCTGAATGGATCTCTGTGGTAGAAAGAACCAAAAATGAAATTTCTTTTTGAATAAGTGAGCTTAGATGATTGTTGATAAAGGCATCAGTTCTAAAGAACACTGGCATGCTATTGTTCAGACATATCCTGAGACCCAGAGCTTTGCACCTTCTGAGGATCGTGGCAGTGGCCGCCAATTGCTTAGTTAGGGGCTTTGAAGCCTGGGCACGGAACAAAAGAGACAACAAAATATGCTCTCTCTATTCATGGCCTGTGTCCTCCAAATTCTAAGTATGTTAATTAAATCAGAAGTGTAGCCTAATTCTATGGTATATATGTGTTTGAGGATGAGACTATGGTCAGGAAGTGTGGTATTACATTATTTTTTCCCACCAGTGGGAAGTGAGGACAGACAGAAACTTTATAGCCCAGTGTAGGCTGACTTTTATTTTGGATATTTTAAGGGAGAATTTGTCTTTTGTACATGGTCTCTGCTTAGAACTTATTTTCATCTATCTATCTATCACCTATCATCTATCTGCCTATCTCTCGTGCTATCATCTATGTGTCATCTATTTATCATCTATCTACCTATTTTCTATCTATATGTTACCTGTTTATTTTGGAGGAAGGTACTGGGATAAAGTACAGCGTGCCAAGCACACATTCCATCACTGAACTTGTTTCATTAATTTTTTTAAAAACATTCAGTTTAGATAAACAAATACAGTTCATAAAGTATGACACCTGATGAAATTTTGATATTATTTAAAGTTAATAATATTGGACATTTAGTACTTATTCTACTAAATGAAAAGCTAATACCTTTCTTAAAATTTTAACCGTATCCATTGTGAATTTTCACCCACATATCAGTTTATTGTTTGAAAATGCAAACACAATTACATCATTTCTTTAGTAGCCCATCCTAGCATAAAAACATCTGTAGCCTCCTTCTTATTTGCTTTCTGAATGATTCGTGTCTACTTTCCTTGAGGTCCTACTGCATTATACACAGTGACCTCTAGAAGTCATGCCAGTCTCTTTCTTCACATCTCTTCCAGACACCCTCCTCTAGACTCATTGAGATCTCTTTCTCTACACTCTGTATGGATAAGTGTCTATGAACTTTCATCACACCTCTTGCATTTATGAATTATGGTTTCTTTTACTTACTGATCTTAGTATTAAATACAAATATTTGCATGACCAAGTTAATGAATCAACTAGCAAGTCTGTCATTCAATATTTGCAATCAAATTAATTTTTCTCAGAATAAATGAATAAATATGTCACTGTGGACAGTATCAAATTATCAGCCTATGACATATTTCATTAACTGTATTTACATTTTATTTAACTTTAACATATTAAAAGCAATGAAATCATCTATAAGTATTTACATGGTGCTAAAAGATAAAGGCCTTTTTCTAATTACTGTGGTACAAAAACATAAAGTCTTAAGTTTTCCCTCAGGCTATATACATTTTTAAATATGTATTTTGAAACAATAGAACCTATAGCTAAGTTATTCCTAAATTTCTAATTCTTCAGTTCTGTTACTCAGTTTCAGATGGGTGAATTTTGATATTTTGTGGTCATCTTCAACATCATGCTAACTACACACGTTTTCATAGTTCTGTAGTTTCTGCAAACACATTTTATGCAGCTCAGCAGTCTCTGCAGAATACTAGGCAAATACTACTTGCTTGTGTTAGAGATTTGGAAATATAACCCTTAGAAATGTGATCAGTTTGTCCAAGATCACACCAAGAAAAACTCTTTGAGCCCTGACTGTAGCACAACTTTAGATTGTGTTGTATCACTCCCACTTGTGGGTCTTCAGGAATTGCTTAATATATGATTCATTCTGTAGTTGAAGGAAGAGCTCACAAAGCCCCTCCTATAACTTTAAATCTATTGGAAGTTGACAGCATCTGGGAAAGGGAGAGTTTTAAGGCCCATGACAAGTTGTTTCCGCTACACTGAGTGGCCTTATATCCATGCAAGTATGCACAACATTAATTCGACTCAGTGAGTCTAAAAAATACAGACATGAATTTGTGAGGGACATATATTAGGTGAGCTCTGAGAAAAGTTGAAATAGTAAACATACATTGTGTACATGAAAAAAATACTCAAAGAATAAAATTTTAAATATGAAAGAATAGGGCTCATGCTGGCCACCAGAAAGGATCAGATGATGATTCCCATGATTCAAGGCCATTTTGTATGGCTGGTGATGAAGCACGGTTACATGGTGGTTAAGGACATGGTGTGCCTTGCTAAATTCTAGCTTGTCTAATACCATAACCTCATGTCTTAACGTCACAACATTTTAGTTTCTAGCATATAAAATTGACAGTATAGCTGCACAATACTATTGTGCGGATTACATGACTCAATATAGGATAAGAACCACGTCAAACTGTGGTTATTTAAACAATTTTACTGCTAATAAGTGGAATTTTCATATTACTCATCCTAAAATATAAAATATTTTGCTAAAATGCCTAGCACAAATTATTGCTACTGCATGACAGTTGTGTTTGAGTATTCCTCAGTAAAAACAAGAAATTAAAATGTCTTTATAACCTTGACAGCTAGCTTTTTTAGTTTTAAAATTAAGTGAAGTTTGTGTCTAATTCAAAGCATTAAGTGTGTGACATATGTAAAGAAAAATTCTCTTTGAATTGAAGTGATATTGTTCCTACAGGGATGTGAGGGTGAGAGGTGGAGTAAAGAACTAAGAGTGATACCTACTATGCTTAGTTACATGGTGCTCTGAAGGGATACCATGACTAAGGCAACTTATAAAAGAAAGCATTTTAATTAGAAGCTTCTTTACAGTTCAGATGGTGAGTACATGACCATCATGGTGGGAAAAGCAGCAGCCAGGCAGCCAGCCAGGCATGGTTATCCTTTTTATTCAAACTAACACAGAGAGTTTTCATAATAGAGGAGGGCCTCCAACAATAAATAGACACGGCAATGTGGGTGACAGTCTTCCATGGTGAAATCCTGACCATTGATGGCATACACACTTCTGATACTTTCCCTTTCTACATTCCAGCCTCAGCTTAAATAAAGACCAAGCATTCAGTAAGGGTCTGGTAGTTGGTTCTTAGTTACTGACAGGTTAATGTCCAAGGCAGATTTAACTACAGTTATCTCCCTCGATAGCATGTGTTGATTGGGGAACTAAAAAATTTATGACATATTCAGATACAAATACTTAAAGTAATCCAACTATAACTGAATAAGATTGAGTTTATAGCTCTTGACATAATTCCTTTTGATGTTTCCTTAAGTCAGCATTGGAGACATAAAATGATTTTGCTTGGAATTAACACATGGCAATAATTTCAGTGAGAGAGGATTCGGCAGTTTGTATCTTCTCTAAGATGTTTATTCTGTTATAGGACAAAACATCTTTTGATTAAATAAAAAATATACTTATATATTAATGTCTTCATTTGATCACCACTATATATGATTTGTGCTAATAATTTGTAAACTTGTCTTTGAATATATTTGTATACATATATAGACTTATCGATTTATTCTTTATTATAATCATCATAAAATACTAACTGTGTCTGTATACGTGCTAATATTTTTCCTTATCATTTATTACTTGTAAAGCAACTATGATTTGTTCAATAAATGAATGTCAGGATTACCATATAAATTTCTATTTTAATTAATTTATTTTTTATTCTTTTTACATCCTGGTTGTAGCCCCATCCCTCCTCCTCTCCTAGTTTTACTCTTTCTCCTCCCCACATCCTTCCTAGCCTTGGAAAAGGGAGCTCCCTTTCCAATCCATCCTGGATCATCAAGTTGCATCAGGACTGAGAATGTCCTCTTCCCTGTGGCCTGGCAAGGCAGTCCCACCAAGAGGTACTGATCAAAATGCTAGCAAGGGAGTTGTTGTCCAATGCAGTCCCCACTTCCCTTACTAGAGGACCCACATGAAGCCTAGGCTGTCCATCTGATACATCTGTGTAGGGGGCCTAGGTCCAGTTCATACATGGTCCTTTTTGATACTTCAGTCTTAGCAAGCCCCTCTGGGCCCTAGTTAGTTGGCCCTGTTGGTCTTCTTATAGAGCTCCTGTTACCTCCAGGACCTTTTTTTCTTTCCTTCCACTTTTCCACAAGATTCCCTAAGCATCACCCAATGTTTAGCTCTGAATTCAGAAGGCCTGCTGGGTAGAATATCTCAAAGGACAACTCTGTTAGGCTCCTGACTGCAAACCTAGCAGATTATACTTCATAATGTCAGGGGTTGGCACTCACCCATAGAGTAGGTCTTTGGTTGGGCCAGGTATTGTTTGGACATTCCTCCAATCTCTGCTCTATCTGCTCTATCTCTATCCTTGCACATCTTGTAGACAAGGTAAATTTGGGGTTGAAGTTTTGTGGGTGGTTGGAGTTTCCCTTCCTCTATCAGGAGGCTAGTTAGAAAGTGTCCTCTTCAGTCTCTATGGCCTCTGCTCCTAGGAATCACTGCTTAAATCCCCTTCATATCCTCCCAGGGCCATACCCTGGCTTAGGTCTCCAGCTTGTCAGAGAGATATCCCCACACTCTATTTCTCCTTTCTCTACAGACCTTTTGTCCTCTTGCCCTCACTCTCCCCAAGTCTGATCTCTACCCTCTTAACTTTCCTCACCCCCTCTCCTACCTTGTTACCTCTCTTCAGTCAGTACCTCTGTCTATTCTATCACCTTTCCAAGTGAGATTTATGCATCCTCCCTTGTGTCCATCTTGTTATTTATCTTCTTTTGGTATGAGTCTTAGAGTATGCTTATCCTGTACCATGTGGTTAAATCGCCTTATAACAGAGTATATATACAATGTGTGTCTTTCTGAGTCTGGGGTACCTCACTTAGGATGATCTTTTTCTGGTTTCATGTGTTTGTCTGCAAATTTCATGATTTTTTTAAATAGCTGAGTAGTATTCCATTGTGTAAATGTGCCACACTTTATTCATCCTTTGGTTGAGGGACATCTGGGTTGTTTCCAGATTCTAGCTATTATAAATAAAGCTGCTATGAACATAGTTGAGGAAGTGCCCTCGTTGTATGGTGGAGTGTCTTTTGGGTGTATACCCTGGAGAGGTATAGTTGGGTCTTGAGGTAGAGCTATTCCCAATTTTCTGAGAAAGCGCCAGATTGATTTCTAAACATTGATTTGTACAAGTCTACACTCCCACTAGCAATCACCAGTATGTGCTGTCCCTGGAGATGTTGATCTTAGCCGTCCAGACTGGTGTGAAATGAATTCTCATGGTCATTTTGACTTGCATTCCCTGATGACTAAGGAAGTTGTGCATTTCTTTAAGTGCTTTTCCACCATTTGAGATTCCTCTGTTGAGAACTCTCTGCTTAGTTCTGTGCCCTGTTTTTTTAAATTGGGTTATTTTGTTTATTGGTGTTTTATTTATTAAGTTCATTTATAAATTTTGGATATTAGCCTTTTGTCAGATGTAAGACTACTGAAGATCATTTCCCAATCTGTAGACTGATATTTCATCTATCGACAGTATCCTTTGCCTTACAGAAGCTTTTCAATTTTAAGAGGTCCCATTCATTTATTGTTATCTAAGAACCTGAGCTGTTGGTGTTCTGTTCAGAAAGTTGTCTCCTGTGCCAATGAGTTCGAGGTCCTTCTTCACTTTCTTGTCTAATAAATTTAGTGCATCTGGTGTTATGTTGAGGTCTTTGATCCACTTGGATTTGAATTTTGTGCAGGGAGATAAATATAGATCTATTTGTATTTTTCCACATGTAAACATACAGTTAGACCATCAGCATTTGTTGAAAATGCTTTCTTTTTTCCATTGTATAGTTTTGGTTCTTTGCAGGTTTATTTTTGGGTTTTCTATTAGATTCTATTGACCAACCAAGACTGGTTTCTATGCTAGCAACGTAAAGTTTTATTACTATCACTCTCAAGTATAGCTTGAAGTCAGAGATGGAGACACCTCCAGAAGTTCTTTTATTGTATAGGATCGTTTTAGCTATTCTGGGTTTTATTTTGTTTTACTATATGACGTTGAGAAATGTTCTTTCAAGGTATATTAAGAACTTTGTTGCTATTTTATGGAGATTATATTAAATCCGTAGAATGATTTGGGTAAGATGACCATTTTTACTATGTTAATCCTATTTATCCACAAGCCTGGGACATTGCTCCATCTTCCGATACCATCTTCAGTTTCTTTCTTCAGAGACTTGAAGTTCTTGTCATACAAGTCTTTCACTTGCTTAGTTAGAGTTACATCAAGATAATCTATTTTATTTGTGGCTATTGAGAAGGGTATAGTTTCTCTAATTTCTTTCTTGGCGTGTTTGTTGCTTGTGTAGAGGAGAGCTGCTTAGGTTGTTTGTTTGGTTTTGGTTTTTTGTTTTTTTCATTAATCTTGTATCCAGCCACTCTGCTGAAGCTGTTTATCAACTATAGGAATTCTCTGGTGGAATCTTTGAGTTTGCTTATATATACTATCATTTCATCTGCAAATAGCAATACTTTAACATCTTCCTTCCCAATTTGCATCCCTCGATCTTCTTTAGTTATCTTACTGCTCTAACCAGGATTTCAAACACTCTACTGAAGAGGTAGGGAGAGATTGTCTTTTCCCTGGTTTTAGTGGAATTGCTTTGAGTTTCTCTCCATTTAATTTGACGTGGGCTATTGACTTTATATATTTATTATGTTTAGGTATGTGCCTTTTATCCTCTATCTCTCCAAGACTTTCAACATAAAAGGGTGTTGTATTTTGTCAAAGGTTTTTATGTATGTAATGAGATAATCATGTGATTTTTTTCTTTGAGTTTATTTATATGGTGGATTGCATTGATGGATTTTCTTATGTTGAACCATCCCTGCATCCCTAGGATGAAGCTTATTTGATCATGGTGATGATGTATTTGATTTGTCTTGGGATTTGGTTTGATAGTATATTATTGAGTATTTTTGCATTGATGGTCATGAATGAAATTGGTCTGGAATTCTCTTTCTTTGTTGAGTCTTTGTGTGGCTTAAGTGCCAGAGTGGCTGTGGCTTCATAGAATGATTTTAACGATATTTCTTCAGTTTATATTTTTTGGAATATTTTGAGAAGTATTGGCATTATCTCTTTTTTGATTATCTGGAAGAATTCTGAACTAAAACCATCTGGTCCTAGGATTTGTTGTTGTAATAAGTAGTAGTTATTGTTGTTGGGAGACTTTTGATGACTGCTTCTATTTCCTTAAGGGTTATAGGTCTGTTTAAACTGTTTACCTGATCTTGATTTAGCTTTGGTAGGTGTAATATATCAAGAAAATTATTCATTTCCTTTAGATTTTCCAATTTTGTAGAGTACAATCTTTGAAGTAAGACCTAATGATTTTTTTTTAATTTCCTCATCGTCTGATGTGATATCCTCCTTTTCATTTCTGATTCTGTTAATTTGGTGAAGGGTTTGTCTATCTTGCTGATTTTCACACAGAAACAGCTCTTGGTTTCATTGATTTTTTAACTTTTATTTTTTAATATTAGTTACAGTTTATTAACTTTGTATCCCAGCTGTATCCCACTCCCTCATTCCCTCCCAATCCTACCCTCCCTCCCTCATCCCTACCCCTTTCCAAATCCACTGATAGAGAGCCAGCCATGGAGTTCATGTCAGAAATAGTGCCTGTACCCCTTACTATGGTACTCACTGGCAGACTGAGCTACCATGGGCTACATCAGAGCAGGGTTCCTAGGTTATATCCATTCACAGTCCTTGGTTGGAGATACAGTCTCATAAAAGACACTTGTGCCCAGATATATTTGGTCCTTGTGGAGCTCCTGTCCTCTCCCGGTCATACTAACTCCCCCTTCTTTTATATAATTCCCTGTACTCTGCTGAAGGTTTGTTATGAGTCTCAGTATCTGCTTTGATACACTGCTAGGTAGTCTTTCAGAGGCCCTCAATGGTAGGCTCCTGTCCTGTTACTTGTTTTCTCCTATATCCAATGTCCATCCCATTTGTCTTTCTAAGCAAGGCTTGATCATCTTACCCAAGGTCCTCTTTCTTGTTTATCTTCTTTAGGTTTATGTTGTTGTTGTTGTTTTGTTTTGTTTTCTTTGTTTCCAGCCCTTTGATTTCAGCCCTGAGTTTGATTATTTCCTGTCATCTACTCTTTTTTGGAGTGTTTGCTGCTTGTATGTTCAAGAGCTTTCAAATGTGCTGCTAGGTTAGTAGTATGTGATCTCTCCAATGTGATTATTAAGGTTCTTAGTGCTGTGAACTCTCCTCTTATCACTGCTTTCATTGTGTCCCATAAGTTTTGGTATATTGTGCCTTCATTTTATTGAATACTAAAAAGTCTTTAATTTCTTTCTTTATTTCTTCCCTGACCCAGTTGTTATTGAGTATGGAGTTGTTTAGTTTCCATGAGTTTGTAGAGTTTCTGCTGTTTCTGTTTTTGTTGAGTTCCAGCTTTAATTCATGGTAGAGCTGATAATCTTCTTCTTTAATCCCTATTATTTTTAGGTTTGGTCTGTTCATAGTTTCCCAGATTTCTTGGATATTCTCTGTTAAGAGATTTTTTAGATTTAACGTTTTCTTTAACTGATGTATTGATTTCTTAATTGTATCTTCTACCCCTGAAATGTTATCTTTAACCTCTTGTATTCTGTTGGTGATGCTTGTATCTGTAGGTCTTGTCCTCTTCTCTAGATTTTACATCAGACTGTATTTTCTTTATTGCTTATAGTTCCATTTTTAGGTCTTGAACAGTTTTATTCATTTCCTTCTCCTGTTTGATTATAGTTTTTTGTATTTAATTTCTTTAAGGGATTTGTTAAATTCTTTCAACTGCTTGATTGTTTTTTCCTGTTCTAATATGAGGGATTTATTTTCCTCCTTTAAGGCCCCTATCATTTTCATAACCTCAGATTTAAAATCTTTTCTTGTGCTTTGGATGTGATACTGTCCCCAGGGCTTGCTAAGGTAGGACTGCTGTTTTCTGGTGATGTCAAATGCCCCTGGGATTTGTTGCTTATGTTCTTACACTGACCTCTACCCGTTTTAGTGTCTCTAGTGTTAGCATGTCTGCTGCTCTCTGATGCTGCTCAGGGCCTCACACTAGCCTTCTCCAGATGACAGACAATGTGGGTGGGAGTAGGAGTATAGCTCCCTCTGCTGCCTTGTCCCAGTTGGGTCAGGTGGATCAGGAGTCAGCAGGGAGTGGGCTCTAAGCTGAATGTTGTTCTGCTGGATTTGGGCCTCCACGGGTGAAGGACCACTGACTGGAGGACCTCTCTGCTGGCAGTGCCCCAAGTGGGTCACACAAATTATGAGTGGGCACTGGTCAGCTGCTGCAACAAAGAGGAAACAGCTGCTGGCGTTACGGATTCAGATTCAGCCAAATGGCCGCTTGCGAGCTCAGCAGGCGCTGACCTCCTGACATTCAGTTTTGCCTTGACTTTGGATCTAGGGCCCTGTGAGTTTGTCTTGTCCTTTTGGTCTTTACAAGTGGACCAAAAGAACCCTCGATTAGGGGTGGGGTGCTGCCTCTGGTCCAGACACTGCCCTTGGGAAAGTGAGAGTGATCCAAGGTCTGGTTGATGGAAGGAAGTGCTCCTGGACCGTAATTGCACTCTCTGATCTTCTGACTCTCAGGTACAGCATGCCCTAGCCGCTGCCATCTTGCAAATCCTACTATATAAATGTCTATTATAGTTTCTGGCATATTTTTTTCTTATAGAGTATGTATCAGATTTTCTTATCTTTTGACATCACTGGAAACTTTTAGGCTATAACCTCAGGAGAAGGGTTAGGTAACGTACCTGTTTTTATGAGGCTTTAACTAAATAAGTTTCACTCTCTTCATCACTGCTCTCTCTATATAAAATTTTAACTGGTAGGTATTCCTAGTATTAAGCAATAGGCTTTAGCATTCTGCAGTCATAAGTATAATTTTAGAAAGCAAAACAGGAGTTATTCTTTTATCCAAACACTAAGAAAGCCAAGATGGGTTATCAGATTAAGGCTAGCATCAGTTGCATAGTGTTTGCCTGATTTTCTGTCTTTGTCTCTCAATCTGTGTGTTTGTATGTGTGTGTCTCTCTCTGTCTCTCTGTCTTGGTCTCAGTCTCAGTCTCTCTCTCTCAGAAAGAGGAAAAGGAGAAAAAAAAAAAACAAAGTGTGTGTGTATGTTTTTCATTCCTGTAATTAACCTATAAATATATGATATGTTCCCTTAAAATTTATAATTGCTGGATAACTTTTATACGCCTCAGGCATAAATGCCTTTACTAGGTGTGAAAATGTTATTCTTGAGGATGAGATCAATCTGAAATCAGTATCTTATAACAAGAACCATTTCCCCTAGATCTTCACTATTAGTGAGTCCAAACACAAATTAGAAAATGCTCTGCATCAACAATGGTAAAGCTTCAGATTATCACAGAGTTAGAATCTACTGACATTATCACCAAGACAATTGAAGCTTAGAGACAAATTTACACAGGAAGATATTTTAGTCCCATTATAATAGCAAGTATATTGGGTAATGCATTTCTATTATTGCACTTCACCAGAGTGTTGGCAATGTGCTAGACACTGTCTTGACTATAATTACCTAGTTTATCTCCTTGGTGTGTTTAAAATATACGTTATATTTGAACAACACATCCTCTAAAGTAGATGTTATCATTCAGTCTATCAATGCAATAGTAGTGGTGGTCACAGCCCTCTTTCTATCCATTTTTAAAGTTTTCTGATAAAGCAGGATATATACATTCCTTAAGAGACACATGGAATCAACTTCATCTCTACACATGACACACTTGGTGCCTTTTGGAACAATAGGTGTGCACTAACCACTTTTGAATACTTACACATGATAGTGTATGCCAAGAGTAATTGAGATTCAAATTTGTCACAAAAGGTTCCATGCAATTTTCAAATAAACATGCAAAAATCAAAGCTCTTAGCATGGCCACATAGTGGGCATTCAGTATTTTTTTAACCTCAATATCTTTCTCTCTAGTATGCCATGGCCTTTTATCTTGTTTTCATCCGCTGTTCATTTTTCTTTTTCCTTCAGTGTGATTAGTGCTCCTTCAGGTGCCACACAGAGACAAGTGATGAGTCAAGTATGGAAGGAGAGAAATTTTGATGAATTTTTTTCCAGCACTAGCCTAAGACTTGAAGGCTACAATAGGTAGCCTCATGAGATAGCCAGCTGAACTGTGAGAAGTCCCAGTGGCTGTCCATGCTACTTGTGCTATTTGAAAATCTTCAAGATCTAACATTTTACATTAAAATTTTGGCCCCAGAACACTCAGGAAAAACAGGTATTTTCTGTCCCTCTAACTTACCTTTTAGTGGGTGTCAAAGGAATGTGTAAATACATAGAAAGTGATGCTATATTCTTACGTTTATAATTCAGAGAGAGTATAACATTATTTGCAAAGAGAAAAATACATATTCCAATTAAAGATAGTTCCTGAGGGTTTTTGATCATATCTGAGAGATGAAAAAATTTATTAAAATGTTGACATAGTCTGAACTAGGGAGACTGTTTGCATAGTATGCACAAAGCCTTGGGTGCCACCCCAGAACTGCATATAAGAGTAAGCACAGAGATGGCACACACCAGTAATCACAGTGCTGAGGCGGTACAGGCAAGGGGATCAGAAATCCAAGGTCAGTCTCAGCTACATGATAAGCTCAAAACCACTCTGAGCTACATGACACCCTGTATCAAAAACAAACAAGTAAATAAGCAAAGCATACTCTTACAGACCCTGTGGTAACATTGTCATGTGTGAGTTTGCCCAGCATGGCATTAACTATCAGCTATTGATAACTTTAGAGTGAGTCAATATGACACATGGAACAGGAAAAAAGACTAGGCAATCTAGGACAGCACATGACCTGTTTGCTCTATGTGAATTAAGGATTTTCAGCTGTGCAAACAAAAAACGTTCATTGAAGTTTGCATGAACAACTGCTTTCATCACTGCAGCTGGTCATGGTGTATTTAAATGGCTTGCTTATCTATTTGAACCTGTTAATATAGCATGCACCTAAGTTACATGGGGACATCTTTCATATAAGAAAAGAAAATAAGAATTTGCATAGAACACCCTATCTGAAATTTGTCTTTTGTATGCCACCCATATAGAGTAATTATACAGTAACATAATAATAACGCAAACACTAGCTGCCCCCTTTCAGTGCCGGTAATTTCCATCTTCCCATAAGAAAATTGTCTGTGTCATTCTAAATCCTTCAGGTTCATAGCACTAGTCACTTCCAAGCCTTGCGTTTTACTTGATTCATGATCAAGCTGAAACTGCTTTCTCCACCCAAAACACATGAGAAATCTCTGTGAACAAACATCCATGTAAGCACATAGAAAATTATTTCTATCAGAATTTGTAACCTTTTTGGCTCTTTTCGGACAGATATTTGAAGTCAAGACTTTTGCCTTACTATTCTTTTTTGATTGCCTGAAGCACTGCTCATTGCAAAACAAATTGGTTTTGTAAGAACTAATTAATGAAAACATAGAGTTTATATCTTATCACTGAGAAAATAAATATAAATTGTTTCATTCTAAATTTTCTCAATCTGATGCATATTCATACAATATAAATTTTATATATACATATATGTGAATATATGTGTATGTATGTAAGGTGATTATATATAGAGTGATGGTAAATGAATTAATTTACTTCATTATATAAAAGCAATTTAAAATACATCTATCAGAATTTTATATTATCTCCATCTAGTCTAAGAAAAAAATATGTGGTAGTGATTAATAGGAGCCCAAATCCCTATTTCAGTATGTTTTAAATATTCTCCACCTGAGACCAGAAAGAAGCTGCAACAGGTGCTTCACAAATAACTGTAAATATGCCTATCAGTTGGAGACCACCAGCAAGGGTACATCACTGCTATAGGGGGTTCAATCATCATTTTGAGTTTTTGCTTGTTCGCTGAGGTAGGGAAGGAGGGTGCTGATGGTCCTCTCTTACCAGCACTGCTCAGAATTAAAGCCGTTGATATGCTATAAAAATAAATAACAAACTATCTCTAACAGATTTTTTTAATTCTCTGGAGTGTTGTGATGGTTCATGCCTTAGTTAGCCTTTCCATTTTCTGCCAGTGGTGAGACAGCTGGATTATGACGTTTAAATACTTGGATAGTAGTTGGCACATTCAGACAACTATGGAATGCACATGTTTAAATGGTTGCTCCAAATCATTTAATACCTTTGCACAATATTAGGCTATTGAATTAACAAGAGGAAATCTTTAAGGAAACAATGGGCCTGTGATAAGAAATACAGTGCAGATTCAGCTTGTACCAGTGAGTCTTGAAAGGACTCCAGGAAAGTTGTATATGCATATTGTTTTGTTGGCTTTTGCTGGAAACAAATGGAGCTGTTGGATGACTATAACATTCTGCCCAATGAGACATTAGAGCATGTAAACACTATGGTCTTTTCATTTACAAGTTAAAATGAGAATGGAGTACAAAGAATTAGAGAAGGAAGAAAGAGAAGATTAGAAAAACATAATAGCCTACACTAATTGGTTACAAAGATATAATGAAGTTTGGGAGTGAAATTAATTTCTTTAGAATGACAAATCTCAACAAAGCTTATGAAATGTCAAAGGAATTTATTCTTCCTGTGTGGGTTAGTTAAAAACACGATATATTTCAAAGGATAATGGCTCAAATGTCTAAAAGGAGCAGTAGTTAGACCATATTCTTTGATCCTGCTCCTGAGATAGCTTACAAAGCTGGCACAATTCACTTTTCTTCTTATTTATGTGTTGACAAAATAATTGGGGATACTTTGAAATAATTTTCATTAAGGTAATACAGGAATATGAAAAGAAATCAATATGTTTAACAGATGGCATATGAAAAGCAACCATATTCTATCTGTTTCTGTCATACCCTAGTCTAATTGCTTAGGGATAGTGTCTTTTAATAATTCCATTAGTTAATTAGGCTTATCTCATTAAACATACATCTTTACTCCCACTTTTTTGTTCATTAATTTTGTACAACACTGATGATATCTTGAGGGTGAAAACTTATAACTGTAATGAGATTTGATCCCCCCTTTCTCTGCTTTTCCTATCTTCTAAAATATACATGTTTATCTGCATTTTATCTGCATTTATATACATTGATACTTGAGTAAGGGCCACTAAGTATGTGAACATGTGTGTTTCTTGTCCCAATAACTTTCTCTCCGTTGGGTCTCTACTTTAGTAAGATGGTGCTTCTGTTCTACCATGGCTGTAGCTTTCCTCTCCTTTCCCACATTACAGAATCAAGTTGCGATTCCGCTATGGGGCAACTGCAACCATACTGTCCCTAATTTATCAATGAGGATTCCAAAGTGGAAATAAAATAATGAGTATCTGCATACCATTACTGTAAAATAAATTCTAAGACCACTCTCAGCCTGCACTGAGGTGTCTGTCTGTAAGAATTCAATAGCATGTTGCTTGGAGCATTCAGAGTAGAATTTCCTAGGAACCAAGGTAAAATATATTCTCTTCATCATAGTTCCTTTAAACCAGACCATTGTGTTCTGTTTACGTTTGGGTCGTCCTTGTCTTCCATAGTTTAATGCCAGAGGAGTTCCTAAGAGTTCTTGGGCAGTTTCTCTTCTTTCCTTTCTATTGATCCTCTCTTCTATATTAGTTTCTCAGTCATATCCTTCAACTTGTCACATTCATGTTCTCTATTTTGATCTTTTGTTCTTAACACAGGTGTGAATATGTTTGTCTGTAGAGTAAGAAGAGAGTTAAACAGAATGGCATGAGGGGTGATCAGAGACCTTGTTTTGAGTGTTGTAGGGTTGACACCTACTTCCAAGCCAGAACACCCCTTTTTTGGACAGTTTCATTTACTTTAAAAGAATTGCTTATTAATTTCAATTTTTTTGGTTTTGGCATTGGAGCTGGGGAAGACACACTGTTCTCTATTTCACATGGTTATATTAGGTTTGTTTCTGTATGATAAATTATCCCCAATTTGAATGGCTTAAAATAGCAAACAATGATGTTGTTTTTGTAGCTTAGAGATCTGGATCAAACTTAGTAAATTGCCTTTAACTGAAGGTCTTCTGTGGGACTGGAGATGGAATAGAAGATTCAGTTGAGTGTATCCTGTGTGTGCACACATGTGTGTTTTAATGTGGGCACACGTGTGCACATGCATGCCTCTCTGTTTTCTACTCTCAAGCACACTCAGTGGTTATTCTCATCCATCAAACTCATTTTCAGCCACTCTAATCTTCCTACTAGGGTATGAAAACTACTTGTTTTTTTAACATTTTATTTAAATGTTTATGAACATATTTTGAGAAGTCTTAGGATGGATAGATAGAAAAAAAATAAAACATCTGTTCTTCCCAACCTGAAATGTACATTGGGAATAGTTGTATGGGTGGAAGAATGTAGTGAGTTTGGCACTAGTGGCTTCTGTAACACTAAAATGATTTAGCAAAATATGATTGCATTTGTGTTTCAAGTGAACCCTTCTTCATACTCATGCTACACATAAGGAGTTTTCTGTATGCTCATACTTAATCTAGTTTTCACTTTTTAGCATGTTCTGAAATATGAAGAAAACATGACCATCCTGAATTCCAAGTCACCTATTTTACCCACACTTGCCTAACCTCTCAAGTCAGCTTCTGCTACTTGGCTATTTATGGTATTGCACTTACACAGCACCAGAGAATCATTTAATAATAATAATAAATAATAATAATAATGTGGTTGATAAGAGCTAAGTTCTTTGCATCATTTCATTGTCATTCATTTCTGATTGCTGGGAGTAGTTGATGCAGGAAGCCTGCACAATAGTCTTCTTTCATGCTCCCTAATAGTATATCTTTAATGAAATCTTAGAGGAAGATGGCCTTATATTTCTGACTTCATAACCCTCTGTTTATCAATGAAGGAAACCCAAAATGAAAAGCCTAGTATAGTTTTATCTTGGTATCCTACTTCAATTTGTTACAGAGTTACGGAACAGAACTATTACAGGGGTGTTAGAGTACTGTTACACTAGGTGTTTCTGTTAGCATACTCCAGCATTCCAGATTTTGAAATACCCAGATCCCCAAATGACCAACTGGCTTTGAGTCCTATGCAAAACACACGAGGGCCTTTATTACAAACTCGAGCTGGGTGGCTGCTCTTTACAAGAACAAAGAGGGAAGAGACCCCCAACTCTGGGGGAACAGGGTTTTTAAGAGGGTAAAAAACGAAAGTAGGGAAGTGCAAATCTTGGCAGTACTGGATTGGATGAAAAGTTCTCTAGGAAAGCTGACCTTTAAAATGATTGGTTTGTTTACAGGCGCCAAAACTGCAAATGATCAGGTCTGGCTACCTGGGGGACACCTGACCCCCCTGGCAAAGTACTGCCCTGTTACATGCAGGTTAGGCTGTAGCAAGAGGGAGAGGGAGTTAATACATTCCATGGGCTTTCTTAGGGGCTAGTGACCCTAGTCACACCTTGAGGTTAATCTGGGTGGGGGACTGCTGCTGGACCCCTGCTCTGAAAGGACTGTGATCTGGTGACTTTGCCACAGTTACAAGAATTAACTCCAAGTTTTTGAACCTCTCAATTTCACATTTTTACTTCAAAAGTATTTTTGTATAAATTATGATAATTATTTAAACAAAATTACTGCTCCTTTCCTGAAAAAAAAAGGAAAAAGAGATTAGAAACAAAAGAACAAAAATTCAGGGTATGAGGCTCAGGGCAGCTTGTTAGCAGTCCCAAGGTACTTAGTTCAATCCCTCACACTGCAAAACAGAACAGAACAAAACAAATGAGACAAAATTTTATTCATGTGTGCACACACGCACACACACACTCACACACTCACACCACTTTTCATACTTCTGTCTTGATTAAAGTGAATTATAATTCTCAATGTTTCTGCGTAAGCCTTCACTCTCCTACTGTTCCTCAAGTGTATATTAGGCTGTTTTCTATAATATATGCTCTATGATCATCTTTCTTTTCCAGTAAGTGTCTTTATTCAGATGATAAGCTAAATGATGATAGAATGTCTTAAAAGGTAATTGTTTGTCTTTTTGAAGAATAATGTCTAGATTACAATTTAGCTCCAGAATATGTTTTTGTTTTCATTTTCGTTGGTATTACTGTAAAATCAGTTTTGCTAAACATCTGACAACAGTTTAAAGTAGAGAAGGTTTATGTTTCGTATTACACTTTTAAGCAATTTTTTAAAAAATGTGTGCACTGTATTTGAATCAAATTCATTTTTTCCCAAACTCTGTCCAGAGCCACCCTTACCTCCCTACTTACTTAAATTCCAACTGATTTTTTATTTTAAAACTTAATTAGAATGATTATCTTGTATTATATGTCTAATATTCACTTATAAGTGAGTATATACCATGTGTGTCTTTCTTCTTCTGGGATACCTCACTCAGTAGGAACTTTTCTAGTTCCCACCATTTGCCTGCAAATTTCATGATTTTCTTGTCTTTAAAACTCAGTGGCTGGGTCTTTGATCACCTCCTCCTGAGTGGGAGCAGCCTAAACAGGCCACAGAGGAAAGACAATGCAACCAGTCCTGATGAGACCTGATAGGCTAGGGTCAGAGTGAAAGGGAGGAGGACCTCCCCTATCAGTGGAGGAGCATGGAAGAAAAAGAGGGAGGAAGGACAGGATTTGGAGAGGAAGAGGGAGGGGGATACAGCTAGGATACAAAGTGAATAATTTGTAATAAATTTTAAAAATAAGAAATAAATTGATGTGAAAAAAAACTTAGAATAGAACTATCTCTTTCTTCTCTCTCATTCCTTTTTCCAGTGCCCCCAGCTGCCCCCCTCAAACATTTTCCAAGTTCTCTCCACACTCAGGCTGATTGTCATTTTCTTTAGCAGTTTTATTACCTACATATGTGTATGCACAAAGGTATGCAACTACAACCTGCTTAGTCATGACTGCTTGTTTGAACATGAGTTTAAGACTGTAGGATTCTGTTATCCAGCAGATAACAGATCCATGCACTTAGCTGTGTGGCCTGCTCTGAGGTGTGCTCAACCTATCAGGGTCACACCATTAAAGATGCATTTCTGACTTTGTGTCTGAACTCTAAAACTATTTAATAACAAAATTCAATACTCCTAAGTGAACAGAGATGATAATATCTATTTCACTGAAAAGGATAAGCAACCATATAGAATGACAAAATAAAGGGTTATTGTCTTTGTTTTGTTTTTTCTATTGAAGCAGTTTGGCCTCTTAGAATATGACTGATCCTGTTATGAATTTTCAGAAATCAGACAAAAAGCTCAAAAACTAAACTTTTGTCTGGGCTATGTATGAAGCTTAATGGTATAGTTCTTGTCTAGCATTGAGGAGGCTTTTGGCCCAATCACCAATATTGGGAGGAAAATAGCATGTTTTGTAAATAGCACAAAACTCATTTCACTTGCCTTTATCTGTTCTTCTTTCAGATACTCATTACATTAGCTTTTATTTCTTCCATGATTATAAGTTTTTTTTAATTGTGCTCATTAGTCTAATCCACCCTTCAGTATCTGCTGATGAAATGGAAAAATGAAATATAAGACATTAACTTTATGATGGAAAGAGTCAAACTTTCATTTGAGTTTAAAATAATGGAACATTTAAAAATGGCATTTTAATGCAAATTAGTCACCATTCCTAAAAATCTACTCATTTATTACTTATCTATAAATTATCCAGTGGATATAATAAGAGCAGATCTCAGATGAATCCACATGAAAAGAGCTGTTTTAGAAGGTAAAACAACCAGGTCCCACTCTGCATCAGTATCTGCAGTGTATTCATGTTCATCATGTATAATCAACATAACCTGGCACACTTGAAGTGAGTATTAGTAACCGGCCCTTCCCCCAGGAGAATCCTTGTGCTCTTGGGAATGCAAAAACATCAAAGACTGTGATCTGCTTGTGATTTAATTTGGCCGAATGGAGACCAATGTAGCATGTGTCAATACATTCCTGTTGCAAAGTACTCCAGGCTAGGTGACGTGACGTCTGTAACAGTTATTACAGCCTTGCAGGCCAAGCTCTAGAAAGAGAGACTGACCCATGGGCCTTCTGCTGACCATTCTCTTTGTGACTTGCAGACTGCTTCTCCACAATACCTCACCTAGGCTTTCCTCTGTACACAATCAGGGAGAGAGAGATGAGGAAAGCAGTCCAGTGGGGTTATGAGCCTTCTTCGTGGTTTTATTTAACATTAATTACATCCTCAAGCAACTAACTACATCCAAATCCCAAATGCAGCCATATGGGGGACATAGGAAAGTTAAGCTTTCAGACAGTAAAATTTGAAATCATAGCTGAACCCATTAGACATTCTGAACATGAAGCAGAATTTAGCTCTCAAATTGGAATCTTAGGTGGAAACAGTATACTATGTTCATACATTTGACCATGAGTTAACTCTATTTTCCTGGCATAAATTTTTAAATTGAACTTCATTTTAGTCCATCTATCCTCACACTATTTCTTTACTTTGAACAAGGAATGTAACAATCTTCCAATTATCTCTACTCAGTCATAACAATCAAGTCATAAACATAAAAAATTTAACTACCGTATCACCGTGGAGAAAGGTACCTTTGAGTTTCTTGATATAGTCAAAGAAAACTTTAATTTGTTTTATATACATGCGGGACAGATGAATAAAATCTCTCTTCTGCTCATGTGCAGAGCATCAATATTGGCACCTTCAGATGCCGCAGCCTTCCTGATAATGACTGTCTCTAGTCACAGCTGAATAGCCTAGTTAAAATTTTCATTATTTTTTGAAAATAATTTTCAAATCAAATAATGGGTTATCTCTCTGTTTCTCTCTGTCTCTGTCTCTGTCTCTGTCTCTGTCTCTCTCTCTCTTTCTCTCTCTCTGTCTCTCTCTCTCTCTCTCTCTCTCTGTGTGTGTGTGTGTGTGTGTGTCTCAGATCATATTGTACTCTTGTTAAACACTTTGTTTTCTAGGGTGATATCATTTTCCTGCTTGCAGAATCAAATAGGTGTAATTCTGCCTTTATTTTCTCAAAGTTAATAGTGAGCTGATGCATTTCTGTTATGGAATAGAGTAGGGAGTAATCCTGTCTTTTTCCTCATTAAAATTAATACATGACTAAAAAGGGACCAGAAGCAGCATGATAACTGGTGAGACTAGAAGAAATGTTCTCTGCTAACAATGCCTTAATGGAGAACACTAAATTGAGGCCTGAGAACTAGATGCATTGTTCAATTCTTCTCACTAAAACTCTAGCCCACATATGACAGACAGGAAAAGCCTTAGAGACTCATTTTAGGCTCTTACATGCACTTAAACATTTTATGTGCATTTGGATGAGACATCCTGACATTTGACTGCTCCTCCTTATTCACTGATGGCTTCTAAGGACACACTTAGGTGTACAGCAATCCAAACAATTAGGCTCCAAAGAGGAAAAATGGGTAGACATTATTTCTTCACTTGTTTGAGTTCAAACGCTTCTGTATTCCGTGTTTTGTGAACACCTAAGCAACACTACTGAAAATGGAACTTAAAGGTTAAGCTGGGGCTACTCATTTGTCCTGATAAATTACAAACCTTAAAAGTATGTTTTAAACCATACAAATAATTATCATAAAAATTAAATAATAATTGTCACTTGAAAGATCCCTGGGATTTCATTTGAAACTCACTGTGCTTGATTAGAAACACATTTCAAAAGCATATTGAGATTAATATTGCAACAGAGCAACATACATTGGAACAGAAGATTTATATAAGTTTTAGTTTATTAACATAGGTTCTTAAAAATTAATAATTAAGCCACAGAAATGAGTATTAATGTTCCACCTTCTTAAGGCTTTTATAGATCTGATTTGTATGAGTGTGTTGCTTAATGAAAAAAACTATATAGACTTCATTTGTTAGCACTAAATTCTAAATACAAAAGAATTATTTAGAAAACTTAATAAAGCTCTGTAGAGCAATGTTGAAATAATAAACATTTTAAAATTCTTAATTATAATCTTTAATTAAGCATTGAACTGTATCATTACTGTTACTGCTATGACTTTTCATCTATTCTACATGTGCTACCAAGCCAATATATAACCTACTGGGACATATCTCGTGTGGTATATTACTTGTCAATGTTTTTTTTGTCAAATGTAAAAAAATGAAAGCATCAGACAAAGTTACACGGACATACATGACATTACGACTACTGGAGGCAGGGGAGGTGGTTGGTGAAGCACTCATGAATCAATGCCCAGATCCTTATACAGTAAATGGGGTATAGTATGGTAGTGGCAGAGGTAGAGACAGGTAGATCCCATAGGCTTATGACCAATTGACTAGCCTGTTTGGCAAGTTACAGGCCAACAAGTACTGGTGCTTCACAGACAAAAACAAAAGCAGCAAATCAACTGAACACCTCTCAAGGAATGGCATCTGACTCCAGATTGTCCTCTGGCCTACACACACACCACCACCACCACCACCACCACCACCACAAAGACTTGCAAATTTGAAGAGAGTCTGAACTCATCTCTGTTGAAACAAAGAGCTGGAGTAGAGATCGTAAAGGTCTAGTGTTTAGGGATTGACCTAACACAGAGCATAAACCTCTCACATCATTATAGCTTTGTAAATAAGTAGGTCATGAGACAAACTCTCATGCTCCACATGGAGGCTGGAAAAAAAACCAGCATTTTCTTCATAATTATATTTCAAAAGGATGGGAACTAGGTCCTTAATAAAGAACTTCTTGGGTCATAAAATTGTCAAGAGACTTTTTAGATTTATGTACATTTCAAAGGAGTCTGAAAGAATTTATAATTACCATTTTTTTTAAAAAACTAAATACACTAAGAAACTTGAGGTCAGGCTCTATGATCATGAAGCATCCTGCCTAAGGTGTCCTAGTCTAGCCTCTTCATCTTCACAACCCCTTAGCTCTTCCTGGTCTCTACCACTCACAACACAGACACACAGAAGTGTGCAGTGTGAACCTGCATGTGTATCCTTTCAGCCTCCACAGCATCATGCAGAGCACATTTTATGTTTTTGCATCATTTAAACTTCACAGTAACATTTTTAAGTACATATGAGGGCCATTTGTAACAAGACCTTATGGCTTATTAACTCTAAACCTAAGAATTCGTGCTCGACCCCATGTTTGAACCCGGTGTACTCGGTTGTCATAATCTGGAGCTGTGCTGAAGAATATTGTGATTTAAGCCACAAATATTAAAAAGCTCAGTTTGGGAAGATGAAAAGTCCAAGGTTGAGGTCTCACTCTGAACCCCTTGTCCTGACTTGTTGGAAGCCACAATCTTGCTGAGTGCTTACAATAGTCTTTAGCATTTATACTTAGGAGGAAGAGAGACAGGAGAGAAGTTGGGAAGAGAGGATGCATTTTCTTCTTCTTTGGGGTTAGGACCTAACCCTTTTGAATACAAGCAGTCACACCATTATCATGCCGTTCAATTATCTTTTTTTTTTCAACTTTTTAAATATTATTTTTATATTCGTTACAGTATATTCACTTTGTATCCCAGCTGTAGCCCTCTCCCTCATTCCCTAGCAATTCTACCCTCCCTCCCTCATCGTCTCCCTGCCCCTTTCCAAGTCCTTTAAAGAAAAAAAAAAAATTATTAGTGTTCTGCCTGCATGTATGCCTGTGTGCCAGAAGAGGGCACCAGTTCTCATTATAGATGGTTATTGCCACCATGTGGTTGCTTGTGATAGAACTCAGGACCTCTGAAACAGCAGCTAGCAGTAGCACTCTTAAACTCTGAACCATCTCTCCAACCCTCAATCAATAATCTCTTAAACACACCCAACATTCCCTTCAAATACAATAAGGTAAAGGCATGCACTCCTCCTGAGCAGTGGCAGATGGGGAGGGTTGGGTGTATGACACACTGACAGTCAGTAGCTCCTGCCCCCCTATCTCAGGCCGCTGAGCTTGCTGTCCCAAAACATTATAAGTTGGGTAGGTTATAGATAACATAAAATTGTTTCTTGGATTTGAAATATGGAAAGTCTAACATCAAGAAATAACCAGGTCAATATCTGGTACTTCCTGGTTCATAAGTGGACAGCTTCCCACTGTGTCTTCACATGGCAAAGGGAAAAACTCTGGGTCCTTTCGTCTCTATGAAGGCGTGCTAGTCATATTCAGACAGTTTCAAGATCTTAACCTAATCATGGCCAAATAACCCTACCTTCTTCCTAATGCCACCTTCATGGGAATTGGGTTTCCAAATCTGACATAGGGTGGGGATGAACTTAGATTCACTGTATTTACTAGCGGTTCTGCAGCCCCTGTGAGGATTAGCTTTAAATTTTTATTGTATTAGAACTCTGCACACTTACATAATTATAAAGGTGTGAGCTCATGGTTCATGGATAATGGTTGACAGGTCCCAGATTATTACATTGGTTTTACTTGTTTCGCATAAGCATTATCAGAAGAAATTAACCCAGTAATTTGTAGACATACAAAGTGGAGGAAAACAAACAAAATTAGCAACAACAAAAAATAAAAAACACACTCCAAGTGCTTCCAAAGACACACAGCTTCACACCATCTCCTCTCAGTCCATGCTGCTTTGTGGCTTGTTCTTCACTTTCCAGCCATTGTCTGGCCTGCATAAAATAGAAGACATGAGGGTCAGGTGTGCCCTGTGGTCTTGCCTGCCAGAGTGACTAAAGGTTTGTCCTAAGAGGGAGGGGAACCTTACCTTGAAGGTCATATTGGCCATTTATTTCCCTAAGAGAATAAAGACTATGTATCCTATTCATAAGGCTGTTGAAGGTTAGTTGCCTTATGTTTAGAATCTTGAATGTAAAAGCTATTATTTTAGAATATGGTTATGTTGTCTTAAAAATTCTGGTTGATAGCTGGAAAATGTATTTTTAAAATGCATACAATTTTTGTATCACTCAGATTATAAATGTTTCATCAGTAACCTCTAGAACTTAAAAGGCAATATTTTATAGATTTACTGTGAATAAACTCTCCTGTACAACTGGTATACATTGTATATTGTTATGGTCAAGGACAGAAATCTGAGGTGGAAATACAGAGACCTTGTATTTGTCAATAGATGTTTTCTTTTCCTCCAATGCCTCTCTCACCTCTGCATTTACCATAGATGTCAATATTTGTTTTTCTGCGACACTTATGCCAACCATCGAGGGCATGTATCACAAAGTTCTTGAAGGCAGAATTCCTGTCCATTGAAAAAAGTAACTAGTACAATGTAATGAAAAAAGAAACTGGCTGTTGTTACTGGTTTACATTATTTGTTTAGTGAGTTAATTGAAGGTGTGTGTGCATTCATGCGTGCATGCCTGTGTGTGTGTGTGTGTGTGTTGTGTGTGTGTGTGTGTGTGTGTGTGTGTGTGTGTGTGTGTGCAGGACACAGGTATAGCAGACAGAGGACAATTTGGCAGAGTTTGTTCTTTTCTTCTACCATGTGGGTGCTGGAGGTTGAACTGAAGTCATCAGTTTTGTTCAAAAGTAACTTTACTCCCTAAGCCATCAGATCCAGGAGAGCTTGCTTATTGTAGGAACAGTAGGCTTTAAATATATGTGTGAGATCTGATCCAGGGGCATGAGAAGACATCCTAGCAAATAAGTATAGTTTGGTCAGAGGTGTTTGGAAAGACAACCAGGAAACCAAAAGTAGATTATTCAGGGTGCGGTATAAGATGGGTGTAGACTTTCTGTTGTCACCAGGGCAGAATGAACAGAGAAGAATGAGGAGGTGATTTGTAACTTGAGGTGATTACTTTGGATGCTGTGGGTAAAATAAATTTTAGTGAGGCAAGAATAAGTGAGGGGATGCCAAGGCAAGTGGGTAGCACATAAATATCATGAAGTCAGCTAATTTATATGAGTTACTTTCAAGCTGTCTTGTTTCCCACGCTCCATCATCTGGGTGATGTATTTCCAGGACCATAATCTAAGAAGAAAGTCAAAGAGTGCACCTCCCTGAGTTAAATAATAGCACAATTAACAGGTCACAGCACAAAGGAGTTTGTCCTCTGCTAAACTCCTCCCACATGTTTTTGTTTTGTAAATCAGGGTATGTTTGTAAATCAGGATTGCAGGAAAGACATGCTTCTTTCAATCCCAGCAACAATTTGAGTCCTATTTAAGTTGTCTCTAGAAATTTAGGGAGACAGAACATGCTTTATGTTTTGTAACTGATGAAATTTCTCCTCTAAATAAATCTTACATTGCCAGGTCAGATGACATGAATAATAAAACATAACCATGGAAAGGAAATGGCCATCATGGGCCACATAGAAGGAAGAAAAATTCATTTGGTATGAACCAGAGCACATTTTCATGAGGAAGCAGGATCTTCAGACTCTAGCAAACTTCATGACTTTGAAACTACAGGCCATTTCCGGGCCTAGTTTGCTAGTGAAAAAGGATGTATTTTCAAACATAAAAGTTCTGGTGTTTTTGATAGCCTAAGCCTCAAAAATGAATGAAAGTTGAAATTCAGATATGGTGGATGTTTTCTACTGTAGTTCAGAAGTGTACCAGAGCCTGTGGAAAGGTGAGTTTGCTGCAAATGAGTGGTAATTATTAAATTTTGCTTCTTGGCAGATGGATCTTCTAAGGAAGCATTTTCTATCCATTCATATGTTGTGTCTGCAGCTCTTCAGCTTGGATACTGAAAACAAAGAGATCAGTATCCACTGCTAAACATTGAGAAAATGTATAGTATCATTTTCTGAAAAGACAGGATAAACCATTCCCAGTGGTAGTGGGCCTAGCAATAAGCCACACACACTAAACAAACCCTCACCACTTCAATGTTTGCAAAGTTAGCAAAGTCAGGAGTTTGTGTAGTGTGTGCTGTGGACACGCTTGTGTTCTCTTCCTGGCTTTGGTCCTTGATCTCTGGTGACCTTTGTCAACCTTAACTTGCTTTCTTATCCACAACTTCAGAACTATAAACTTAGTCTGCAAAGTAACTTTTGCAAGCCCAACAAATGGAGTGTGCAGCCTCGTGGCTGCTGCAGATGCCTCGGGTACTGATGTTAAATAGTTAAAAACATAGACACTCCAAAGCAGGTTAAAATTCCTGCCATCCTTGGATTTACCCTATTTTCCTTCCATACATCCTGTTTTCATCAGCTCTCTCCATCCTCACATCATTTTCTTTCTCTGCCCTCCTGAAGATCATGGCTTCTCTTGCTACAGTGCCCTCTTTCTATTGAACATCTAATTTCTCTATCTGTTGAGGTGCAAATCCCATTCCATTTCAGCCTCTTGGACTCCCCATTCCCACATTTCTGTAGTCTTTTTATTGTTAAAAAATCTCATCTGCAAGCTCCCAAGTCATTCCTCCTTATTTTTTGCCACTGTTGAATCTCTTTTTACAACTGTGTAAATTGCTACATGGCTTCATTTTTCCTCAAATTAGTATCTTTTAACTTAGCCTTTTTTTAGGTTTTTATTATTATTTATTACAATTTATTCACTATGTATCCCAGCTGTGACCCCCTCCTTCATCTCGTCCTGATCCCACCCCCCCTTCTTCCCCTACAACCATCCCCTAGTCCACTGATAGGGGAGATCCTCCTCCCCTACTATCTGACCCTAGCCTATCAGATCTCATCAGGACTGGCTACATCCTCTTTTTCTGTGGCCTGGCAACTTTTCTAACACACCTGTCTACAAGTCTTGCTTAAGAATCATCTAAATTTACTAATATCAAAATTTACTAATATCCTGCTTCTACCCATTCCTGACTTATGACAGTAGGACATCTTTGAACTCCATACAGATTAGAGACCACAACCTGTCTCTATAGATTTAACTTGGGGCCAGATACAACGGATGCTCAACTAGAGTGCATTTGAACTGATTTGTCCTGTCCATGCTGGCAGAGAGTGGTACCCAATAAACGTTTGTTAGATTGAAAAAAAAATCTCATCTCTGCATCCATCCATGTTTGCTTTTGTTGCCTGAACTTTTTTATACATTACCTCCTGAGACTGACTGTGAAAATATGGCAGGAAATGGCTTATACATGTCTATTGTAGAAGAAACAAAAGCTGGTCAGTAGGTTCAGCCCCTGTAAAAAGGAAAGTTCCCGTTCCTCCTCTATCTGTCACACTTACTCTTACACAACTGTTCGCCAACTCTAAACCCAGCTAGGGTTTTGTGGCTTCCCAGCTGTTGTGGATCTCATCAAACAATTTGATATTACTTAGAGTCCGTATCTTAAATTATGATTTATTATTTTTAAACATCCAGTTTTAATTTATATAACTACTGGAAAATTAAAAATACATATCCTAAATCCTAAACCCATTGCCAAGCAGGAGTGGAACCTGGTTCTCCACATGTAAGGTCTAATTATTTAATTTCAGCTATTACTGACAAGTGTCTAAGATTTTTGTTTTAGAAACTTTTGTGTAGTTCTATAGAATAGTATAGACATCATAAATTTTCTCATAAATTTTAAAGTGTTTTAGAAATATACTAAGGGAAGCTGAGATTTACTTTAAAATAAATTCTTTGACCTTAATTTTATTCTCAGGATACTTCAAAATATAAGGCATTTTAGGAAAATAGTTCAGTACAAAAACTTTTTTGCTCAGTTTTTCTGTAATTGAGTAGCCAAAGTGTGTGTTTGTGAGATTATTTTTCTTAAATTTATAATTGAAATACAAAAAATTATAAAATTGTCCAGGTTACAAAATGATAGACCTACACTGACATTGCATAAAAGAAGATATACATATAGCCAGGGGGAGTACATGGAAAAAAATAAAATAAAATAACCACCCAGGAAGTGTAAGTCAGAAGCACAGTCAAATAACATCTCACTTTAGTCAAATGACTATAATGATAAGGACCAAACATAGTAAGTGGGTTCATGAAAGTAATTTTGTAAACTCTTTAGGAGAATGTAGATCAGCACATGCAATGGAAAAAGATATGGGGGTCCAGTGTTAAAAAGATATGGAGGTCCAGTGTTAAAAAGATATGGAGGTCCAGTGTTAAAAAGAGAAGTGCACTAGGATCCAGCATTCTTGTTGCTGTACACCAAAGGGGAAACGAAATCCACATGCTTAAGAGGCATCTGCGTTCCTGGGTTCACCTGTTTACAACAGGTCTTCTGTTTTGTTTGGTAGAATCTACAGACTCTGTAGAACGTACAGGCTCAGTTTCTAATCTCACCTACTGTAGAGTACAGAATATGTGCTTTAAACTTCTTTGACATACATAGGTACCAATGTACATAAGTAGTAAAACTCAGAACTACTATAAATCAGTATTAGTCCTTATTTTTTCACTGGCCCAGTGGTAAGAAATTCAAGATACACAGCCTACCAAGAGATGAAGAAGTGATGCATAGACTTGATTTCAGCTAGAAGATTCATATATAAAACAAGAATAACAGTATCTAAATCATGTTGTTCTGTGAAGAGTATATGAAATAATCTGGTAAAAATGTTTAGTGGAAATCTTAATGGAGTCTTTAATATTTCTGGATAGCAACAATGAAATGGTTATTTAAAGATTATACAATAGAGTTTTTTAAAAAGTCACCCTGGAGAATCTATTCTGTGTTATAAAGATGCTCACCTAATCCATTCGCCACTATTTTCACTCTTAAATACTGCAGTATCCTTTAAGACTAGTGGGAGACCACCTTTGCGTACACCCTGACACTGGTGTAAATGTTGCTGCGGCCCTGTCCTACTGGCTTAACAGTTAATGTATTAGTTTTGCCTTTCCTTCTTCATTATCCTGTGAGATGATGGCCAAACACCCATGACAGCAAAGTGAACCTTTAATAAGTGGAAAGAAACCACATCATCTTTGCAAAACTATGACTGGCCATCAAGCTTGAAAGTATCTACAAGAGAAAGTATGATGAATTTTCCGAGAAAACGCAATGACGCCAAGTGTTTTAAATTCCTTGGTTCATTTTTAGTTAGACTTTATATGAGGTAATCTCTCTATGTTTCTTTACAATTTATAGCATGTATTTTGAAACAATACTGAAAAGATAATAGGTTAAGGTAAAAGATTTTCAAATAAAATCGTTCTTAATCAAAATCTCATTTAGGACAAAGTGACACTCAGATTTACAAAACAAGGCAAAAGTGCTACAAGTCCCTTTCCAGAAAGGAAAATCAAATGCGTGGTGATTTATGATCTATCTTAAGGTTTCAAATATAGTCTGGGATATGACATACTTATGACCATATATCAACAGAATCTTAGCACCTGCAAATCACTTCTCAATACAGCCTTTTTTATCCCTGGGTATCAACAGGAAGGGAAAAACAAATAGTTCCTTGGAAGACAACAAAATGTAGTATAACAGGATTTCAGCAACAACTAGAAATTTATTTAGACACTAATCTCAGTGACAAGATAGAACCTACTCATTCTGGAAGCATTGCTTCTTCCTACAATATAAGAGATCCAAACAGCCAATAATTTACAGGTCATTAAACAATCATCTAAGGTCTTTATTCTTTAATATTTTGGCAATCACTTCTCACAGTTTACAGAGAAATAGTAAAACAACAATATAGAACACAACCAAATATAAAGCTGTTTTTTAGTAACAATGATTCTGAGTTTACCTTATGTTGCTTTGATTTTATTTCTAAGTTTTAAAAAGGAACATTAATTCATTATTTCATTTGCACTTGTTTTGGAATGATTTGCCAAACTTTGTATTGTAACTTTAGTTCTGAATTTTTATATTTTTTCTATTTGTTTCATGAAAAAAATGAAATTGGCATTAGATACAATTGTATGATTTTTAGAATGTTTGTGTATTTTATTTTCATCTCTGAGGGTGGAGAAGATGTGCTGAATAGTTGTTTGAAGATCTAGTTTTATCTAGACATTGAATCATTAAGTGTAAGAACTAATGTACATTTTATAACATAAAGTATTAAGATGCATTTTTTGTAATTCAGACAGTATTCAAAATTGCACTTATAAGAAAATGTATATTTTTAATTATTTTAGAATTTTTTGTTGAAAATATATTTTTGTCACATAATATATCCCAGCTATGGTTTCCTCTCCCTCTATTTCTACTAGTTTCTCCTCCTCTCCCTGTCCTACCCAATCCACCTTCTTCTGTCTCTCAACAGAAAACAAGCAAGCCTATAAGTAATAATAATAAATTATAATATAAATTGAAAAGTATTGGAATTAAAATTGGACAAAACAGAGAAACAGAACCAAGATAAGGCATATGGAACAGAGGCCCACTCATTGGCCTACTCAGGTGTTATAGTAAATTAAAAAAACAATGCTGAGCTATATAATATTTATTATAGCCCTAAGATTATCACAGTGGTATTATGTAACACAGTATCACAAAAAAGACACAGACACCTGTTAGATTTATAATTACCTTATTTATCTTGGACCTGGCAGGTATTTCAGCTACACTGTCTCAATAACCTCACCACCCATCTCCCAGCCCCCGTCCAATGCCAGCCACCTTAGCCCTCCTCCTCTGATCTGCCGTCTATCTATAATCCCATGGTACTTGCTTGTATTTTTCATCTGGTCCTTTTTGCGTCATTATTGGAGTCCTTCCTCCCATCCCACATTTGTTTTTCTGCACGCTAACCAATTGTGGTATCTTCCTTCCTCCTCTTTTCTTGGTCATCTGTTTTCTATGATTCTCCTTTCTTCTGCCTGGGAACCTTAACCATGCCTACCGTTTTTGCCCTGACTACAATAGGTTTAACCTCCAACATTCAGGAATCCCACAAAAACGCTAAACTGAAAGTAGTAATATATGTATAAAGGACCTGATTCAGACCCTGAAAATGCACATTTATATTTGGGCAGAATACATGGAATTTTATGAAGGAAGGGAGAGATAAAATGACCTGGTGGGGGAAAGGAACTCCAAGAGGAGACCAACAGAGACAAAAACAAACAAACAAACAAGCAAACAAAAACAAAAACTGGGTCCTGGTGTCCCTGTAGAAACTGATACCCCAACCAAGGATCATCCATGGACAGGACCTAAAACCCCTGCTCAGATGTAACCAATAGACTCAGTCTCCAAGTGTATTTCCTAGTAAGGGGATCAGGGGCTGTCTCTGGCATGAACATAGTGACAGGCTCTCTGATCAGCTCCCCTTGGGGTGGGGTGGGAGTGCAGCCTTGCCAGGCCGCAGAGGAAGACAGTGCAGCCAGTCCTGATGAGACCCGATAGACTAGGGACAGATAGAACAGGAGGAGGATCTCCCCTATCAATGGACTAGGAGAGGAGCATGGGAGGAGATGAGTGATGGAGAATGGGATTGAGAGGAGGGGAAGAAGGGGGCTACAGCTGGGATACAAAGTGAATAAATTGTTATAAAAATAATAATTAATAAAAAATGAAAAAATTACTTGCTGACATTACTTTTGCAGTAACTGTATCTGAATTTTAATGTGTGCTCACTAGAAAACAGATGATTCACGAGTAGCAAAATATATGTTAAAAATAACTGTCTATTATTTAAAATGTCTTTCCAAATTATTTGATTATGGATTTTGGAGTCTGGAAAGATAGCACTGGTGTGTTCCCTTGGCCTGAGCTGACATCACTTTCTTTGTTAGTTACAGGTAGTTATCAAAATAAAAGCAACACTTGAGTCTCTGACCATTTGCTTCTTGATGAGATACATGTTCAGTTATCTCTAAATGGCAGCCACTTAGCATCTTTATAAAGCACTGCAGAGCAGAAATTCTTGCCTGAGAGACTTGCCATTATTCTTCCACATGTCTATGCTTACACTTTGTTTTCTGACTGGTTTCTATTCTTATATGTTCAGCCAAAATTTCTTCCTGCTAAGCTAGCCAAATCCAGCTTGTCCATGTACTACCCATTCAGCACTGCAAATTTCAAAGATACCCTAAACATAAATGTGTTCTTGTGTGTATCTTGGTCTTCAAATTGTGAAGCATAAACAGACACTGAAAAGTTCATAGTGGAGCGGTGAGCACACATCTCAAATCAGCACCATTTTATGTAAATGATGGTCACTGTATTCCTCCACTGTTAACATGCTGACTGGAGAGCTGTTGGTGTAGCTCAGTGTGTAAAGAGCTTCACACCAAGTGTGAAAAGTGCTCCAGGGAGGTAGAGGCTGGAGGATAAGAATTTAAGGTCACTCCTGACTCAGCTACACTTAGAGCTTAGGACAGATGGAGGTACTTGTTCCAAAAAAGAGTGCTTACTGGAATTTTATACTTTGCAAAAGCTTAGTTGAGCTACTAGCCAAGAACTGATGTTAGTATCTACTGATAGATAAAATGGCTCAAATTACATGCTGTGCACTTTTATCTTACATACCAATCACACAAAATTAACTAATTATACAGTAAGCTTGATAGTAATCTAACTTTATATAATAAGAATTTATTTCTAATGTTAGTATTCGTGCTTTTCTTTCTGAAAAAAAAAAGTTTCCTAAAGCATACTTTTAGAAAGAGAGAACTTTTTTTTCCTTTGAAAATGTACAGTCTAAGCATCATACGTGCATGTTTTCACCACTACTTAAGCATATAAAGTATATTTAATAAAGATAAACCTGAAAATTTCAGGTTGCTGTGTGTTTAACAGCTGTGTATGGAAACATGTGTTTTCATATGATGAATGTCAGATAAACAGCCCAATACCAAGTGAAGAATTTTTTAAATTTTTTTTCTTTTTTTTCCTTTTTAATTTAATTACAATTATTCACTTTGTATCCCAGCTGTAGCCACTCCCTCATTCCCTCCCAACCCCACCCTCCTTCCCTCTTCTCCTCCCATACCCCTCCCTCAGTCCACGCATAGGTTAGATCCTCCTTCACTTCCATCTGACCCTAGCTTATCAGGTCTCATCAGGAGTGGCTGCATTGTCTTCCTCTGTGGCCTGGTAAGGCTGCTCCCCACTCAGGGTAAGGTGATCAAAGAGCAGGCCACTGAGTTAAGGTCAGAGTGAAGAATTTTAAGGTAGAGAAATGGTACTGCCAAAATTGCTATGGCATTATGGTTTTAAAAATCTTTGATTAAAATAACTACAACAATAGAATGTAAAAACAGTTAAGAACTTTATAAACATATATTTAATATGCTTTGCGTAAGCAGTGATCCATAAACTTTTATTAACTATATAATTACAGGTATTTCTTCTGTTCACAAAACAAATTTGTGGATATGAGTTAGGGGTAAACTAATATACATGCTTAGACTATCTGAAGTCTTGTACCTGAACCACACAGACACACACACATATAGCATACACAATGCTATTATCATTATCATTATTTACTATTTGGTGTCACAGCTACTTGAGTTTTAAGTATAAAATGGAGAGAGTCCATTCTTTGGTGTATTTGATGAAAGTACACAATTGTGCTTACAGTGATAAACATGACATCTGATAACAGCAATAATAATCAGTCTTTACCCACCTCTAAAGAACCAGGATTTCAAAAGAGAACACAAGAGAGCCATCAAGGAGGCATACCCTTTTCCTCAAATGGCTCTCAACCTCATTACTGAGCCCATAGTAAACGGAAAATTAAAAACAAAACAAACAAACAACAACAACAACAACAAAGAGAGGGAATGTCAATAAGGTTAAGCAGGGCTGAATAAAAGTAAGCTTTCGATTGCTGAGGGATAGGATGAGTAATGGAGCATTATCCCCGGGGAGGATGAGAGCACAGGTGAGGTCATGTTTTGGAAGGATTGCAAAGCAGAGGGAGTGATTAAGAAATACGAAGTTCAGTTTGCTTGCATGGCCTCCAGCCTATTCCCTCACCTTTATTTACCTCCTAGATATCCTCAATAATATGGCCTCTGTGTCCCCAACTGACAATTCACTCTTTTCCTGATATTTCTCTTCATCGCCTCTGAGATGGACATGGGGTGCAGAGGTCAGGGAAGGTTTCTGTTCTCATTTCTCTAGTTACAGCATTGTTAGCACAGTCAATTCATTCTCCATGAAAGGAAAACAAAATCTTGCTGAAACAATCAACTTCAGTCTGTTACTGAGGAGGTCACAGAAATGACAGACCAGGATTACTCAGGACTTCAATATTTCCTTTAGAATGAATGGTCACAAATAACTAGCAACCTTGATTTATATAGGCATTATCTACCTTTTATATTAAGCCAACAGTCTTAATTTTAAGACAAGACTACCTGCAGCTACAAGTGTTGTTTTTACTTTTTTGTTGTTGTTGTTGTTGTTGTTATTGTTTGTAGCATTTAATAACCAAGCATATAACCAAGAAAACTGTGATAATTGTGCAAGTTTACAACAGAGCCAGTAAAGAACTTGGGGAGCCAGAACATTTTTTCATGAGTCAGGTTTTAGAATGGCCCCAATGATCATTTTCACAACATCTTTTTGTCCATTTGCTTTGAAGGTTTCAGTAGTCCCTTGTCTGTCAAAGGTCTGTGATTGTTCTCTGATAAAGCAGATAAAGCAAGTTTTGGTCATTTAAAAAGTAATTTGATGACCATTGGAAAATTCTGTTTTCCTTAATACATAGTTCACCTGTGTCAACAGAGAGAGAGATTGGCCAGCACTATACATAACCATCTGTGAATATTCGAGCCCATCCATTCTGCAGCAATTTCTAGCCATGGCAATGTGGTTAGTGTGATGGTGAGGAATTATTATTTGCTCTTCTGGATCCTCACATACTTACAGTGTTCAGGAAGAAAGTTAACTGCTCAGATCATCATGAATCCTTTGACACATTTCCAATGAGAGGGAAGTGTCAGGTTTATAACAGGTTAAGTTTATCACACTATACAAAGTCAAGTATTCCTCACATCCAAATCCACATCTTTCTCTCTTAGAGTAAGATGGCATATGGATTTAGAGTGCCAGCCACAGTAAACAGTGCTCTCCAAATGAGTGCCTGAGAAGTAAAATTAGTGCAAACTCAGCGTACCAAGGTATAAACTCCCATCTTTACAAAGCCTCTGATGGTGCATTCGTATACTGCCCCCCAACAGAAATAATGCAGCCTATCATTTGCCATTCATCATACCTGTTATAGTTAAATTCAAATGTACTTTCCAATTTAGGGGGTTTTTGTAAACTGATGAGTCACCAAAGGATAACTGGGCTGGGAAATGGAATGAGTTTTTAAAGGTTCTATATGTGTGTTTTTCTAATCTTTACCCAAAGAAAACAACTTTGTAGGAAACTTGTTTAGGTAAGCCTAAAGTCACTGAGCTCTTCTTGAACATGCCCAGGGTGACAGTTTGCTTTGGTTATTACATTTTAATCAGAAAAGAAAACAATCATGTTTGGTATTTACAAAGCCACACTTTTTCCATACACAGAACTCTTTCCAATTTCTTAAATTGTATTCAGTTGTAGCTTTTACTGTTTAACATCTGCCTCCCTTGATTATGCTACAGTGCTGATATCATGGAGTCGAGGGTGTAGTTCCTGGATAATTTTGCTTTTTCATTTCAAAAATATTTTTGACAGTGTATCACCTGGGAACTGTTACGGCATATTTGAAAGAAGTATCTACTGTGGCAGAGGACGTGGAATTGCTACTTTAGAATGCATGAATAATAACAGCGGGGCTTCTACTCATACCACATTTATCATCCAGAGTACCTCAAAGAACTTACAACATGGCAGGAAACCCTAGCTATTTTACTTCAAAAAATGCTGATCAAATGTCTCTTTGGAGCATCATGCTTTAGACTCGTTAGCTAAGACGTATCTTCTCTCTCCAAAGTTGGAAATAAAATAGAAATGCCTACTGTCTAGGGAATGGATGATTGAATGGACTTTGCTGGTCTCAACATCACAGGTTCATTGTCATGAACATTGTTGCTCTCCCAATTGCTGTCTTAGAAAAAGTGACAGCCCACTCTTCAATGCAGGTTTTCTTAGAGAAATAAGGCTTTTTTTTTTTTAGTCTGTGTCTGAGAATATAATCCTTGACCTATTCTCCCTCCGTATATTGCTTCTTTTCTCCATGCTGCTTTCACAGGTAGGGATATTTAACCAATCTCTGAATTCATTTCCTTGTCTTAAGCTGAGTTGATTAGACCTCCAAAAAAAGGCTCCTGTGGTGATGAACACAGGTGTCCTACCTCCTGTGTACTACTGAAGCCCTTGGGCTTCATGCCAGACTCAGGTTGTTTTTTGTCGTTTCATTTTGGTTTCTCCACTTCTAAAGATTTGAGTATCTAGTTGCATTAGTCGGTATTCGACTTTGAGTACAGAGGTCTTCTTAAATCAAAATAGCTTCAAATATGAACTCACAGAGACACTGACAGCATGACACCTTCATGGCTTCAAACCAGACAAAGTCCAAGTACGAGAAGGGGATATAGATTCAAAGCTCCACTTCTAACCAAGAAAACAGTGTGTATGTTACATGCATGTGTAGTACAGATAGTATATATGTATACATATAGACATATATATGCATATACATATATCCATAATATCAACCACACTCTTGAGCAGCCTCCATGTCCAGTAGTAGTTTGTCAACACAAAAAAGACTCTCCTTTTTTGTGTGTCCTTGGTTTTGGTTTTATTTATTTATTTTGGTCTTACTGGTTTTTATTTTGTTTGTTTATCCTTTCAAGAAATAGAAAGATCATGAAGCCAGGTGGGTAGGGAGATGAGAAGAGTATAGAAGCAGTTGTGAGAAGAGAAAGAATATGCTCAAAATATATTATATGAAATGATGTTTTTAAATAACTTGGGGTGCTGTTTCTCACTCAGTAAAATGGCAAGAAGAAAAATAACCAAATTTCCTTGCACCATTACATATTTACTTGAGGACAATTCACCCAGTTTAACTTAGTAAGTGAGTGTCTATATTATAATGTATACTGTCAGAAGTATCATTTCCTTGGAGATTTTTGTGTATAGCTCACAAAATCCTGCCAGAGAAATAGTATTTTATTATTTTTCATATGAGGCATTGGAATCTTAGGCTGGAATTGCAGTTCCATAAGCAAACCTTCTGGGACCAAATAACATGCTTTACCTTCAACCCTATTAATAGTTGAGTCTCTGTCACATCTGCTCTCTGCCTTCTTGATGGTGGTAATGGTTTAAGATGATGAATAAACCCTTTGAGTGTTTTCTTGTCTTTCATCCATTATAACCAGAAGCGTCAGCAGTGTCCAGTTCACTTTTTCAGCAAGGGAACCTGTGGATATTTGTTCCCATATCATTTTTTAAGTATTCACTTATTATTTTAAATAGCATATACAATATTAGGTTTCATCCTGGCACTTTCAAACCAGCATTGTTTCTGTGGATTTTCCCACACACTTGTCCCCCATTGACATAGACCTTTTACACATACCACCCTCATGACTTCTTCCTACTATCATTTAATTATGTTCCATTACCCTTCATGTCCCTTCTCTGTTTTTTGTTACTCCCCTGCTCCTCTTTGTAGTTTCATACTCACACTCATCCTACATGTGTACATATATTCAAACCATGCAGTTTAGAATCCATCTATGAGAAAACGTGATATTTGTCTTTCTGAGTCCACATTACTTTCCAGAAACATTTGTTTTCCTACAATTTTTATTTTTTTCTTAACAACCAAGTAACATACCACTGTGCACATATAGCACATTTTTGTTTCCATTCTTCTGCCACTGAACATCTAGGTTGGCTTTGTTTCCTTGCTGTTGTGAATAACGCAACTATAAACATGGCTGTGCAAATATTTCTGCAACAAGTAGCATATATGCGAAGATGAATATATACGAAGATGTTATATAACTGGTTCAAAGAGTAATTCTATTGTTAGTTCTTGAGAAACCATCACATTTATTTCCACAGTAGTTACAGGTGTCTTTACACCACCAACAAGAAATACAGGTCCTACTTCCCCACATCCTCTCCGTCATTTGCAATTGTTTGCTTTCTTGATGGTAGCCATTCAAAACGATTCCATAACTGTCTGTGACTTCAGCCTCTGCCTCCTGCATATATATCAGCTGAGCAGTTCTCCTGGCATGATTGCAACACTTCATATTTTCTGCCTGTGTGGGGGGAGGGGGTTGTTTGTTTGTTTGCAACAGGATTTCTCTGTGTAGCCCTGGCTGTCCTGTGCAATTCACACTATAGACCACACTTGCCTTGAACTCAGAGATTTGCCTACCTCTGCCTCTGGAAAGCTGGGATTAAAGGCTTGTGCCACCACTGGCTGGCTAACACTTCACATTTTACGAAGATCATATTCCCTGTTCCTAGCTTTATTTTTCCTCCTTTTTCCATACAAGAAAAGGAAAGAGAGCCGTTCTAAACAGAAATTGTCCTGAATGTATCTCCTTATAAAACATGAGACAAAAATTCTATCTAAGGTACTAAAATAAAAATGTTTACAATATTATAATACTTTGTATAAAGTGAGTCTTGTTTTCTCAATAATATTTGTGCTAGTCTCTTGTATAGGAAGATTATATGTAAGCAATGGGCATCAAGGAATTAAGATTTCAAGCCATGTGTTGAACCCCAAGAGTTCTAAGTGTTTGTGAGCCACTCTAACGTAGGTGCTGTGAACTGAATGTGCGTCTTCTACAAGAACAGTACCTTCACTGTCAACCACTGAACCCAAAGAAAGACTCTCCAGGAAGACAAAGGGAACCAGTAGGATGGAGAGAAGGAACAAGAGAGCTACCTGTGTGAGCATGTGTGCCCTTAAGTGTGTATGAGCAATGTACATAACATACTCAGAAAAATGTTATGAAACTAATTTTGCATTAACTAATTTATGCTAAGAAATAAAAAGCAGTTAATGCAATATCTGACATGTAGAAAACACGCAGTGAGTTGGCTTCCCCTGTAATGTGATTCTTATCTGGTCTCTCTCCATCAAAAAAAAAAAAAAAAGATTCCAAGTCACAAAAAGTTGCTGGAGCCCATATGCAAACTTTTCCTCTTCTTGTTAACTGTGAACTTTTGGCAAGTTATTCAATATCCTTGTGCCTCATCTACACAAGCAGAGTTAATTTTTTAAAGGATACTGAAGTTTACCCCATAGTTTATTGCTAAGAATAAGTCAGTGGATCCAGGCAGTGGTAGCACATACTTTTAATTCCAGCATTTGCAAGGCAGAGGCAGGTGGAAATCAGATTTAGAGGCCTGCGTGGTTCTACAGACCTGGTTTCAGTACAGCTGAGGGTAAACAGAGAGACCCTGTCTCAAAAAACAAACAAATGCAAGGAACAAACAGAAGAATAAATCAATGGTTCTGACCAAGGAGATAGTGTCCTCAGGGGCCATTTGGCAATGCCTAGGGACATTTTTGGTTGCCCAAACCTTTGGGTGTTCTGGAATCTCATGTACAGGATCAAGGGTGCTTTTACAGATCCTGTGTTACACAGGACAAACCCATAGCAAAGAATTATCTAAACCTAAATGCCAGTTATGTGAAGTTGAAAAATCTTAGATTCTATGACATGACATACACAAAATCCTCAAGGTAGTATAGAAACTGCAGTAAGGACCCTGCACGTAGGGCGGTGTGATCATTCAAGGGCACTTGCCTCCCTAACTAATCTTCCAGTGCCATTTGTTATTACTACTCTTGATGAAGGAATTATTACTACTTATTTCCTTTAAATTCCCCCAAATACCTCAACACTATCCCCTAGATAACAAATATTATATTATTCTTCTTATTATAACATCATAGTCCTGGTTTCAATTAATTTTATTCTTATCAAACTATAGTCTTTTACACTAAACACATGCTACTGGGTCCAGAGCTAGAACTTTAATATATGGTCTCTGCCACCCCTAATCATCTTCTTCCCAACTTACCCATTTTGCTCTTTTTATTAAAGTGCTTTTGTAAGTAACTCTTTTCTAAGTAACTGTTCTGAACTTACTATCATTTAACCACTGTTCAACTCCACCATTCTTTGAAATTAATATGCAAAAATCTTAATCTTCCCTTAATCTCTCCTTCATGTAAGCATCAGGAAATGTTTTGCTTGTATTCCATGCTTACATTTAGAAACCTGCCCAGGTGCCTCTCAATTTACTTTTTCTTTTGTTTTTGAGATTTATTTCTAGAACAAACTTTAAAAACCATCAAAGCCATGATTCCAAATGTGGGCTCTTCAGTGTCTAAGAAACAGAAATAACAACATGCATTCCAATACCTATTAAATATAGCTACTTTTACACATGAGGTCTTTAAGAAATGTGTATCTTGATTGAAGGGTTTGAGAAAAATGTAAGTAAGAAAATTAGCTGTTTGTTGGAATTACATCAATGTAGTATCTGGTGCTAAGGCACAGTAGTACACCAAGGCTCTTTTCAAAGCCCTTTTATTACAACAAATTGTATAACGCTGGGTACCAGACAAACTATTTAAAGTCTAAAATTAGCATTTAACGTAAAACTTCAAAAGCTAATAAAATCATTTGTATAGAATGTTGATCATATGCACTGTAATGAGAAATATATCCTGGATAATCTTGGTAATTGTATCAAAACTAAAAGCAAAACCAGAAATAATGTCCTCTTTGTTTACCATTTTCCTCCTTAAAGGCTTGATGTCGAAGTACTTTTTTAAATGACCCAAAAGGAAAGAAATAAAACTAAAAGCCATGCTTTGTACACACAAAATGATAAAATCATTATCTAAGTGACATGTGAGAGGGTCAGATTTTCAGAGGAGGCCCTGTTGATGGGCAGTAAAGAGATTCTTTTTCATCCAGGTGTGTTTTCTTCACTATGAAAGTATTGCATCCTTTCCCATATGCATACATCACAGTAAGAAAGGGTGAAGTCGTAAACACTAACCCTCCCCACAGGACTGCCACTGTCCGGTACTAACCTGCTCTAGCCTATGTGTTAACTGCAAATGAGGGCTATTTTGAAGATTCAGGTTGAAAAATATATTCATTTATTAGTGTATTGAGTATATTTTCTATATTAGTATATCATCTACGTAAATGAGAGGAAAGAAAAGAAAAAAAAAAACAACACAATGTACTTAATGTGTTGGATATCTACCTCAAAGTTTTCTATAGTTCTTTTCCTGACTTTTTTTTTAAACTGTGTTTCTCTAGAAAACACAATTCTTCATCTTTAAAAGAAGGGAATTTAAAAGAAGGCATAGAGGCACATGCTTTTAATATTAGGCCTTATGAGGCAGATGCAGGCAGATCTCTGTGAAGCCAGACTGGTCTTCATAGTGACTACCATGCTAGCCAGGACTGCTGTTTTGAGATGCTGTCTTGAAAACCAACCAACCAAACAAACAAAAGTACATTCCAAAACTACCGAAACTACGAAAAAACTCATATAAGCCTAGAGAATGTATAAATGACTACAAATAGAACTTTCTTGTAAGAATGCCACTTTATTAACATTTATCTTGCAAATAAGGTTAAGGCTAGCGTGTCCATGGAGTTCTAGAGGTGGAAAAGCTGATAGTTTATAAGTAATGAAAAACCATATATATATGTGTGTATATGCATATATATACATATATGTATATTGCTTCTAGTGTGATATGTTATATATAAATAAATGTAGATAGTGTAAACACAACTGCAGACTTCTGGTCTCTGTTGTTCGTGGGTAAACCAACACAATAACACTCACTTATATGAAGCTAACATTTCATGCTAGTTGATTATCTTTCATTTATCTCAATTTCTCTCCTAAATTTCATGTACACTCCTTTGGGTATCCATAGGACCCTTGCTATTACTTATTGAGCATGTTTATTTCTGTGTATCTGTCAGTCTGAATTAATTGGTCATTAAAACAGTTCCTATGCAATTTTAGCAAAACTTCAGTTCTTCAGAAATAGAAAAACATTTAAAAGATTGGCATCTTTGCACAAGGATATGAGCTTGAAATTCTGTGTTTGAGAAACAGTTTAGAGTTTCTTCCTAGAGTGACTTCATAATGTGCCTCTCAGGAAATACATAGTGGCTATGCTATTGAGAATTGACTTTGTTCTGGTGTGGTCCCTGGAGATGTTATTGCCTTGAAGAGCTAGCTGGTAACCAAAAACAGCTTTCAGTAGGGCCGGAGACAAACTAGAGTTTAGAGCACTTGGGCTTGTGCCTGAATCTGCCTTCCTGAGACCTGTCTACACAGATGCTGTGGAGAGAGTCTTGCTTGGCGTTCTCAGCAGTCTGGTCAGAAGAAGGGAGATTTTAGTAGAGCAGTTTGTTTTGTTCCATGGTTCTGTAAGGCAGATGGCAGACTGTGCTTATTATTTTCCTCAGATCTGACTTGCAAAAAAAAAATGACTGAAACATTAGGTACCATATAGCCTGCTGAATTCAGCCTAAACAAAGGAGGACATTCAGAGGAAATCACTGGTGTGGTCTGGAAATGGGACAGCAATTATCTCAGCCACACCAACTAACCTCAGTAAGTACAGGGCATCGCAACTTAGAGGTGGGTGTTTGACTCCCACCTTCCATGATGTCATGTCATGTGACTATCAGACACTTTTGATTGGGATGGAACTTTTCCTATGTATTGTTTTGTTTTATTGTTTTAGATAAAAACTGATTTTGTAAAGTAAAGCTTAGCCTCTTGAAGACTGAAATTACACAATGTTGTTTTATTTTGGGCATGTTTCTAGGATGTTCTATGTATATAAAAGGGTATAAAGCTATATTTAATTTATTACAAACTAAAATAGCAGCCCACAAGATGAGAATAGGCCTAAGAACTCCTGAAGTCCTAAACAGAATAGTGATTCAGAGAACAAAATTTTCAGCCATAATTCTATGTTTATTATAGTAGTTATGCAAATGTAATTATAATTCTCTGTGTAGAAAAGCACATTTATACAGAAAACACTGCCATGATCTTATTCAGAAGCTACTCTGGTGAATACTTCTACTGTAAGGAAGAATTTGGTATATTTTAATAATTATAAGACAACCGTTATGATTGTATTACTGTACTGTATAATTTTCTTGAATTGGATATGTCTTTCTCTTTGTATGAATTTAATTACCAAAAGTAATGACAAACCTTAGTAAATATGCTAATTGTACATAGTAGCAATTTGTTCGCTGAGGCATAAACTTCTGGACAGGGTTTCTCTGCGTTTCTAAAGTAAGAAGGATGTAAAGGGATTGTATAGGACAGTGCAACAGACAGCTGGTGCAGGCTGGGAGAGTCGTTAAATTCAAGGTGGCATGCCTCCCTCCAGAAAAATACATTTCAAGTGAGTTGGTTTTTGTGTGTTTTGGGGCTCAGCACTACTGTGACTCCACTCCGCAGCAAAGGAATTGGAGAGTTCTGTCTTTAATGTTCATTGAGTAGGATCCTAGAAACTCTTGTCAATCTTGTATCTTTAGTGAAACCTCCTGTAATCAGTATCCACAAGATAGTGACAAGAGGGACCCTTAGGAACTATGGTCACTCTGGTCAAGGTACAAACGTATGGTCATGCTGTCTACATAGCTCTTAGACTTGTAACATCGTGGGAGACCCCAGCTAAACTCTCAGCTGTTCATGAAACATTTGGGGGAAAACTAATAGTTGGTAGCTGTAGGCAATTGATTGAGACCATCGTGGGCTTTCTTACTGTGCTTTATTTATTTGCAGAGATATCTTATGCCATTAATACTTTATACAGAAATGCATCAGCTCTCATGCATACCTCATAATTAAAGCTGGCAACACCAACAGCAAACTTGCACATTTACTCCCTATTGATGTTATGTTTCTTGCTGTATGGAGTAATCTTGTTGTTTCGGGACCAGAAAGAAGACTCTCCTGTCTGAAGCAGAATGCTCTTTAACCTTCTTTGCATATGCAGAACATTTATTGTTTGACCTTTGTTTGTACTGAATTATGGCAGGTACTTCTGACTCCATAAGACAAGCAAATGTCAGTTAAACAGATTTACCATGAGTATATCCTCTGTGGTGTTCAGTGTCTCATTCTGAACCCTTGTAGGGAGAGAAGAACTAATAGATTCAGCTCATTTCATTCCTCCACAAGTGGGTTTTCAGCTCAGTGTTTTCATCCACTCTTGACTCCCATTCTTTCTGCATGCCCTTAACTTGTTAACTGTGGCCCTATTTTTAAAAATCTAAGAAATAAACTAGACAGTTAATTCTTACTAATTCTCTCCATCTCCTAAGTTATATTCGTTCTACCATATTTATGGTGGGGCCAAGGACTCTTGCTCTGTGGTTGTGTCACCCTAAATCAACTTATTTAGAAAACTTGTGCCTTTAATCCATGCACCATTGAGATAGAGACAGATGAATTTCTGTGAGTTTGAGGCCAGTGTGGTCTTCCTCTGAGGTTGAGGCCTGCCAGGGTGGCATAATGAGACCTTGTCTCAAAAGGAAACAAAAAAAGAAAACTGATCATTGTGCTATATTAATTCTGCTTAAAACATTGTATCGTTTTTGAATGCTCTCTGTAGATTTGGAGAAATAGGATTGGTGAGGTCAATTTCCTGATTTGTGAAAATCTTGCCTAATTGGTTGGTAATAGAAAATTTTATAAAGAATAAATTCTTTCATCAGATATTTGGTATGTCTCTTGAGGCTAGCATCTAAACCTCACAACAAAGCTACATTGGGATAAAAGGGCTAAATGGGTTCATGTACTTTCTTCCATGCCTTATGACGTGAGATCGGTCTCCTAGGAACACATGAGAGAAGATGAAAACCAATTCTTACAAGTTGTCTGCAGACTTCCATGTGTGTGCTATGGCATACGCATAATAGATAAAATAAATGCAGTAAAAAAATTAAGTTAGAACTGCTTGACAGGAAAAATGAATACATTAGAACATTTTCTATTACTAAAGTGAAATATCTGGAGCTAAATACTTCCTGAAGAAGTTAATTTAGCTTATAGGTCTAGGAGTTGAAGGGTGCTAGCATTGCTTCAACTCTACTGAGGGAGTCCAGGTTGAGTCATGTGACAGGTGAGATTATAGTAGAAACACCTATAAAAAGGAGTAGTCACCTGTCAAGGCAGGAAAGCAGGGGGCAGGATGGGTAAGTATAGCTCAGTATAACATCTCACTGTTCCAGTGTGCACAAGAGCTATCAGTTTCTATCCCTTCAGCTGCTTCCACCTTTTTAAAAATTTTTTATATTAGTAACAGTTTACTCACTTTGTATCCCAGCTGTAGGCCCCTCCCTCATTCCCTTCCAATCCCATCTTCCCTCCTTTATCTTCTCCCTGTCCTTCTCTAAGTCCACTAATAGGGGAGGTCCTCCTCCCCTTCCATCTGACCCTAGCCTATCAGGCCACCACCACCTTTCACATCGCCACATTAGTGCCCACAAGGCTATCACGTAGACTGTTGAAGGAAAAGGTCATATCCAAACCATAGCATTAAAATGTTTTAATAGTGTCACTGACAGAGTCAGAGTACCAGTTTTCAAAATGAAAGATAGATAGATAGATAGATAGATAGATAGATAGATAGATAGATAGATAGATAGATAGATAGATAAAGATTCTGGGATAACCCAAAGCAGTTCCAGAATTTATAACCCTGTAGGTATTCAAAGTTTGGAATACTTCAAAAGTAAGGCTAATGAATAGTTTTAATCATCTTTCTGTTCACAAAGTTGTACTCATCTTATTAGAAGAAAAGATTATTTCCCAACACTTTTCTCTTAATATCATGAAGGTACCTGAGGCTCATCTAGAGATGCTTTTGTTTGCTTCATTAGTCTCCTTCATAAGGCTGCCCTCATTTGGGTTTCTGCCTTGTTGATGTACAAGAAAATATGCATGTGTTCTCTGTGACTTTTTTTCACGTCCATTTTCACATCCATTATTCAGAGTAAATCTCTCCTTTTTCTCTTTGATAATCCAAAAAAGGGACTTTCAAGGTCAGACATTCAACTAACCATCAAGACAGAGATCTCCATTGGGGAAGGTGAAATGTTTCAAAAGGTAAAGGCCTGCGGCCAAGCCTGACAACTCAGTTTGATCCTCATTACCCACCTTGAAGAAGCTGGAGAGAAGCAACAGAAGTACCTTGTGATCTCTCTCTCTCTCTCTCTCTCTCTCTCTCTCTCACACACACACACACACACACACACACACACACACACACACACACACACACCTGTATACTTGTATACTTTTTCAAATGCAAAAGAAAAAGAGAAGTAAAGGAAAGAAAAGAGAAAAGGAAGGAATTATCCCTCTTTTTCATTCTTCATTGGTGTTTATTGCCCTCTCTAGTAGACTTATTGGAGCAGCTTAATTCATATTTAAACTGCTGACTATTAACATGTTTTAGTCCATCTTACATGTTTAAAAGCTTTTGTTGAGTATCTGTTGTTCTTATTCTGTGTGATGTAATGTCAGAAATAAAGGACAAAATGAGAATTATCCTTGTAGAGAGCTTTCAATGCAGAACATGTTTTACTATATTAATAATCCCTAAATAAATTAGTATTATTTTAGCAACACAGCATATGTGTTACATGAGCAAAATGTCTAAAATTAGATACTCAGAGTATTAATTCCAGGGAAAGATGTTGCCTTTGCTTTTGAAAAGATGAAGAACAGGTGACGTGTTGAACTTAAATCAGCTCAAGAAAGAGCAGGGGCTCCACACAATGACTCAAGGAACAACTGTCATGTGGTGGGCACAAGGAAGGGACATGTAACAGAAGTCTGTAAGGACAGTAGGAAGAGGACGGAGAGCCTGTTGAGGGGTGTGGGCTTGTTCTGCAGGAATCAGCCATTTTTAAGCCACGGAATTAAATTAGAGTTACACTTTGGGAGAATGACTTCATCAGCTGGTTGCAGAACAGTCTGAACAGGGAGAGACAGGAAGTGCAGCAACAGCTAAGAAGTAATTGCAGCTCAATAAGGAGATAATGGAAATTAGGAGGACGAGGACGGTAAGGCCAGTGAGAGACAGTGGTGGGAACAAAGGAAACATTGCTAAATCTGCTTTGCTTAGCATTGGTCGAGTGGGAGGACTCCATAAGGCAGCCTCACAAAGACGTGGGGCAAGCAAAAGGAACCCTAAGTGAGAATTGATCCATCTTGTGTTAGAGCAAACCTAATAACTGGTGAGACCTAAAACAATTATTGTGTAATTCTCATATCTTTATTAGATAATTTTGGCAGCCCAGACACAAGTAGTAATATTCCCAAGAAGTTCTCCACACTAGGAAATGGGTAAACACACACATACTAACAGATCAAAGAATACTAGCTCTAGGTGGGCAGAGGTTATTATCAAGTAGAGAGAGTGGCAGACAATTATTTTGGACAGAGGCTTCAGCTTAAACAAAATCCTGTGGTTCTAGACATGCAAAAATGTGTGTGAGAGCATGGAGATTAAAGAAATCAGTGTTATGTCTTGCTCAATCAAATCTGTATCTTATTTGGAGAGGGGAAAGTGGGAAGGTTCTCTTACTGACTCTGGAGTTCATCAATTCAGTTAGAGTGATTGTCCAGTGAGCTCCGGGGATTGTCCTGTCACAACATGTTTCCAGCCATGGGGTTCCAGGAGTATGCGAAGCTTTTTATATGGGCTCTGCAGATCAGAATCAGGTCCTGTTATTTGTAGAGCAGGAACTTCACCAACTGAGCCACTTTGCCAGGGTCCACAAACTGTTCTTTGAGAAACAGAGTCTCACACTAAAAGCAACTAGAATACAGGGAAAAATAATTTTAGGCAGGTGTTTAGGGCATATTAAAGGGAGTTGGATTCAAATTCTCTAAACAATTGGAAATTCTGGAAAGGTATACTTCTGTGGTAGTTTGCTTTGTTTATTTCTTAGCAGTAATTTGAGGTGATTTTTCTTTAGTTTTAAGCAGCTGGGCATGGTAGTGGATGAACTCCTGTCATCCAAGCATGAAGAAGCATGTTATGGCAGGTGTGTACAGGCCTGTGCAGGCCACATAGAAAGGCTCTATCTCAACACAAAGAAAAGAAAAGGAGAGAAGGGAAAATAAAAGGAGAAAAGAAAAAAGGAAAGAAAGAGTTGGAAGATGCAGGGAGGAAAATTCTGGAGTAGAATGAATGACATATTTAGTAATGTAAAGTCTGGGGGCTGTAGACCTCAGTAAGGAGACTCTTTCAGCTGGGCAGACAGGCAGTGATACTGACAGCTTGTGGAAAAGCAGTGAGCTGGCTGAAAGACTGTGACTGAAAGCCATCCCAGATGTAAAGCACTTGTTTTCCTCTCATGTATTAACAAGCCTGCCATCTCTTTCTGAGAGTACATCTCCTCTACGATGATCTCTGCTTCCACAGTGTGCTTTGTCCTTGTTCTGAATAGCGCTCAGGCTGGTACAGTTCCAGTTCCTCCCCACCAGTGTCCTACTGTTATTTAGCAGAGGACAGCTGTATTTAGGGTATCATTTGACCTGGCCTTTGGTAACTTCTTAGTCTCTTTCCAGCATGCTTTGGGTTAATGGCCGTCTATAGGACAGTAGTGTGTCTCAGTGTGTTATGAACTATGGTGTCTTCATGATTTTACATTCAAACAATTATCTCATTAAGACACAGACCTTGGGATTTGGAAAATGTTTTATGAGTTCAGTGATAAGATGAGAAGTCGCCTTTAGCCTCCCTCGTCTCTCTTGAAGAGATCCAAGTTACTGTAATTTGTGCTTAAACTAGATGCATATAATAAAGAGTGAATGAACATGGACAGTCAGCCACAGTGTTAGAGCAACAGAGATAATAGAAACTCAGTGTTTAACATTCTCTGACTAAACTATAATTAACTGTCAAATTCAATATGTTTTTAAACCATGAATAGTGGGTTATACCTCCATTTCTCTTCAGATTTTTGATTTGAGAGGAAAAGGAAGGCAAAGAAGAGAAGTATTTGAAGAAATCTGTGGATGTCCAGAGAAAAGCCTAAATAAACAAAGTGAGATTTAACATTAGAGACCAACTTCTTCTGTCATGAAGTCTGGAGGGCCAGAAACCCTCACGGTTTCAAGGAAACCACTACAGCCTTCATACAGAGAAATAATCTGCAAGTTGGTAAATCACACACAGATGTCCTGATAAATAACTCCTGCACATACGTATTTACATGTCAGTGTATTCAATGAAGAATTGCAAAAGTTTAGAAAGTTTGAGGAGCATAATAACCAATACATTTTAACTGAAAGAATTCTCACCTCCATAGGGATTTCCAAACTATCTGTTGAAGCTACTCGTTGTCCTGCGTGAAGGGTTGATGCTAGCCCTGTCCCTTAAAATATGTTATGAGATACAGTGCATGACTCCTGACTGTCTCCACCTCCAATGTCTTTTCCCTGAGACTCACCACCATTGTCACCGTTTTATGTAAGAAACACTCTGTGGCTTAGCCACAGACCTTCTCAGACCCTGTGGCTTTGTCCTTAGTCCTCAAAACAACGATAAATATTACACTTCTGCTTTAAATTTCTATCTCTACAAGGAGAATTTATTGTCAAGAAATATTTCTAAATGAAAATGATTGTCTTTTGAGTTAAGAACAAATAAATTATTGCAGCTTCCAGATCCCCTCTGGGATACCTTGAAAGCTCTTGATCTCCTTCCCATCCAGAAAAACAAACAATCAAACATGTAACAAAACTGCTCCTCTTTTCTTACTGTGACTCTCACAAAAACACTGAAAATATCTGTCTTACTGTGATACCGAAACAAAACAATTCTGTGGCTCGAAAATTTTAAAACAGGAATGTAAAAAGCAATAACTAACTTTAAGATTTACGAGAGACTTCAGAAAACTTGAGTAGTTAAACATGAAAAAAAAGGCCTATCAATTTTCAGGAAGGATTCCTGAACCCATTTGTATTGAGTATTCTGAAAACAGTTTTGAGTTTCTGCTTTGCAGCTCCAAGAGACTTGCCAACAGATTTTATCAACTTTCAAATAAGAAGGAATAGATATAACAGGAATTGAGAATAAATATTGCATTGACAGAATTAGACACACTCATTTCCTCACACTGGTAAAATGTAATAGACATCATAAATTTAAGAACTAAAACAGCGTTTGAAGTAGCAAAAATTCATGTTTAGCATTCCGAATAGAGATACTTAACAGGAATAAGCAAATGTACAAATTGCCTTTTGTAATTATCTTCCAAAGTTGAAAGCAACTAGCTGTATAATCTTAACAAGCTGTCTCTCTTCTTCAAGCCTCTGATCTCTCGTGCATAAATTAAAAAGAATTGGACTAGAATTAGAGCCATGAAATGTGGGAATGCATGATGATTTTTTTGCCAACAGCCCAGTTAGCCAGCAAGGCTTTGGGGACTAGATGACACAGTCTGAGACTTCCAGGTTCTTATATCCCCTGACAAAGAACTGGAGCAGGCACAATGGTCAAAACATATGCAAGGTGGTCTTAACAGAGATAGTTTACTTAAGAAGATAAAAAAAATTCACTTCTGAGAATAGAAGTGCAGTAGAAAGCTGGGAAAGGACGCTCCAGATCATAGACATGGTCTCTGGGCCTTTCCTCCTGCACTCCCTGTAGTTTGATCTAGCTTTATAAAGAAAACGATATCCAGTCTTTTGCCAACACCAGATTCTAATACGTTAATCCCTTTTATTGAAAATAAATAGTTTTCATACATTATATTCTGCTCATGGTTTCCCTCCCCCACCACTCTCAAATCCTCCTACCTTCCCACTCACCTAACTCTACCCACCACCTACCAAGAACAAACATGCAAATAAAAATGTTAATCTTGATGGCTCTTGCATCTTATCTCCACTCCCTAATGTAACTGTGACAGATGTCAGTTTTTGACGCAGGATTTGACTATAAGAGAAGAAGCTGAATTCTTTCTAGTCCTCCAAGTCTGTAGATCTCTTGCTGTATGTAATTCTAACCATAGGCAGATTCATACTTAAAATGAAGCATGCTATAGCTATTGATACGATAAAGACTTTAGACCTTTCAGAGTCTGCCCAGATTCCCATTTGCTTTCCAGATAATTTTGTAACATTACTCTCTTTAATTTATTCTGCCCTTAAACTTTATTTTTATTTATTATTTATCCTTATTCAGCTCCAACCTTTTGAGGTCTGTAAGCACAAAGTTGTTTAACTCATCTTTATCATCTTAAGCCATACAATCAACCATAAGTCAAGCCCAGATGTCTGCACTTCCCTCTTCATTTCTTGTTCTCTAGAAGGGCAGACAAACAAGGAAAAGGTAATGGAAGTTGCTCACAAAACCAGTATATGCAGAATGAGGTTTATTAGAAATTCCTACAAAGCTTTTGATTAATAAACAAGTATTTCCCCTCATCTGTTCCCCCTCTGAAAAGGCTTTCTTCATTTCATGCCTTGTCATGAAAATTCAGAATTGAAATCTGAAGCTGGAAGGTAAACTCTCCTGACTTCCAAATACTCTTGGCACTCAAGAAAGGCCCATGCGAAACATCTAGCTCAGAGTTAGAGCTTGCAGGCCTCAGGGTACTTCACAACAGACCTGCAGAGCCTTTGGCTGAGACAGGGCTGGAGAGGGTATGAGTCCACACTACTCAGTCCAATTACGAATCAGGAAAGGGATTTCTGAGGACTGAGAAAATACACATTTTTGCATATTCCCAAGGGCTTTCTGAATTTGATAAGAGGTGATATAGATTGGTTCTGTATTGTGATGTAAAACTCTAAAATGAATTATTTGTTAAGGCTTGAGCAACACATGTTGGTCATTCTCTGCTGTCCTGAATCAGAAATCCAACAAGGCTTAGTCAAGCACTTAGCTCCACTAAGAATATATCCATTTGTCCTCCTTTCTAGAGCTCAGTGTTCTCTTCAAGCATACATGGCTGCTAGCAAAATCCAACTTCCCATACTTCACAGCATAGGACCCTTTCTGTCAGGAGTTAGTACCTTGGCTACTTGCTTTGTCAAGACCAATAGAGGCCTCTCACTGCAGTCTCCCAAGACTGTCTTCAGAGTATGACCTAAAATAGGAAGTGACACTTGGGCTTTCAATCCTGGCCATTATTACTCACAGGTGCTTCCTGTGATTCAGGTGGGAGGGTTTTTGAAAGACTTGGATAACAAGAGTTGTCAACTGGCAACCACTGAAAGGCCAAATAGCAACTGTTTAAAATAGTGTTTAAAATAGTGCTTGGTTCTTATAGGGTAGTCTATTTACAGATATTAAATAATTAATGTCTACATTAAGCTAATAAATAACTTTTACTATTATCATTTTTATGCCATGGATAATTAAACCGAGGCAGAATTTAAGTGGCTTGTTCAAAAGACAAAACTAGTCATCAGTATCAGAGGAATATATACAGAAAATAGACATCAGAGTCTCTACACATTAGCTATCTCTATAATAATAGCTTGCTTTTACAGTGTCCTTTAAGTGCTTTGAATATTTTAATTCACTTAAGCCTCTGGTGATTATCGAATTTTAGCATGCATTCAGTTCATTACTTTAATTTTCAGACGTACCGAAAGAACTCATAAAATGTACACTTGCATATGATTTTCTTCCCTGGAAGCAGTAATAACTACTATTCATTGAATGGTTGTTTTGTTAAGCAATTTATAAGTGTTATTTTATTTACCCTACAACTTCTCTATGAAATAGAGATTGCTATTATGCTTACTGACAAAAATAAACTTAGAAATGCTTAACACTGGCCATGTGCTCTTGGTATGGAGCTCAACTCCAAGTACCCTTGGCTCCAACATTGAGGCTAGTGAAGCTTGTAGTTATTATGTTTTGAGATTTGTAACATAAACCCAGCTACACTACCTAACCCCTCTCAAGAAAAATGTGCTAACTTACTGAGCCTGTTCTGGTATGGGAAGACAATGACAGTGCTATGACATTGACCTTATCTGAGTCCAGTTGACTTTCACAATTGAGCAGCTGCAGGATGACTGAGAAGCAAAGGCAGGAACTGAATTCTGTTGCTGACTTCTCTGCACCCCACACATAGTACATCCTGGCTTCAGAGTACCCTGTTGACATGTTCTGTGCCCAGATTTCTGAGGGATGTCCAGCCATTTCTTGCTGAACAGTCTTCAGGATTAGGAACTGTAAATACACATACACATTCACATTCCGCATCCACATGGTTTTCTCACACTAGCATTTGTGACTGAGACAAATGTCTCTGCTTCTGTAGAATACCATCTAGAGTAATTTGCTTCTTATTATCTGATATTCAGAGAGGTTTGATACAGAGAAGTTTCAGGCCCACCTCAATTGGACTGCCAATCTTACCCTCAGACTTTTCCCCTGAGCACCTGAGGTCGATTGCATTAAGAATTCCGTGTTGGTAAAGATTGGTCTGGTTAAAGGTGTGGGGTATGTAGCAGATGGGTGTGCTGATTGAATTAGCAAAATGGATATTGCTTCACATTAACCCAAATGCTTTTGTGATGTCAGCCTTCATTGATAAAGTGACCTAAATATTTGAATTATCTCTGCCTTACACAGATGTTTAATGGAATTGGGATTCTTATTTTATTCTTTCCTAACTGCATAATAAATCCCAGCTGCCATTGGAGGAGGAAAGCACAATGTAGATTTAAATGAGCTGCCACATTGATTTTTGTGTTTGTCCTGCCTTAGCCTTGGCTTGTTTACAGCTAGCATTTCATAGTGTGCCTTAGCTGTTCGTATTCAACCAGAGCATTTCCTCGAGACAGAGAGACTTTCAGCCCTGCTAAAGAAAAACTATGGATCAGCAATTAGGTAGAAGAAATCCACTTTTACTTTATCTTTTAAAGTCAAAAAGTCTTCTTCAACATTCCCATTTATCATATTTCACTGTAGAATTCCACTCCTGTTAAAATATTCAGAAATAAAGGTGCGATTAGTGAAGAGAGTCTGTCATTTATATGTTAGTATAAATCAACTCCAGACCCTTCCTGGAAAGGCTTAGAATATGAAGATGATGCACATTCAGGGCATCTGTAGGACAAGTTATGCAAAGTGTCCTTAATCCTTCCTCAGAGCACTCTGCTTTTAGTTTAGATGCAGGTCTTTTAAAAGCAGGAGGAGATGAGGGAGGAAGGGTGGGGTTGGAAGGGGAAAAGGGAGGGGGCTACAGCTGGGATACTAAGTGAATAAACCGTAATTAATAAAAAATAAATAACTTTTTTTAAAAAGCATGTTATTAACCAATAGGTCGCTTTTGTGTTCCAGGGATCAGCATGAAATCTTTCCACTAGATGTGGTCAGAATCATCACACTTTAATTCCCTTTCCAGAAGTGTCCAGAGCATGCAGAGTTTGCATTTTACCAAGGTTAACTATAACAAATTTACCTTTGAGAACTAAAACTTTAAAGTCTAAAACTCGAATGCTGATGATACATATCCTGACCTTACACAGAGTGGGAATAGCTCACTTAGCTTTAGGTGTGAGTGAAAGAAGCAGGGGACTGACTACAGTGACAAGAGAGAGAGAGAAAAAAAGAGTACACCCACCATGCCAGGAGAAATGACAGGAAACTGTGAAGAGATGATTCACATGAAACAAAAAGGCCTCTTTGCTAGTAGTCAGCGTGGTAGTTAATCCTGCTGTTAACACTGATGGGATTTAGAATCACTATGGTAACAAATATCTGGCACATCTGCATGGGATTTTAGATTTAGGTTAATTAAGATAAGATAGCTCACCCCAAACATGTGGGACACATTTCTCTGCACTTAGGTTCTGAACTGAATATAAAGAGGGAAAGACGGGCTCAAACTTCTTCGTCTGCTGCATGACTGTGGTCACTATGTGCCCAGCGAGCTGCCTCATGGTCCTACAACCATGTTTTCCCTATGATGGTGGACTGTAACCCCTTCAACTGTGAGCCAAAGTAACATTTGCTTTCTTTCTTAAGTTGCTTAACACGTAAGTCTGGCGTTTGTCACAGCAGTGAGAAAGGTACCTAACACAGGCAAGAAACTAAATAAATACAGCCACAGTCCCTAGAGGACCCCTGTGCAATAGGCATATGGAGTAATTATCCTGGAGTAATTATCACTCAGAATAATGAAACATGTGTCATTATTTTTAAAAAAGGTTAAATTGCACTCTATGTCCTTTTATTAAAGAGGTAGGGAAGTGAATAACGTATCTTAGGATGGTTTTCAGCCAAAGCTGGTTAATTTTACTTTCTAATTGCTACTAGAGGAAGTAGTCTTCAGTTCATACTTGGGCATCAAAAAAAACTAAATGTTCAAGACAATAGATTTATTTTTTAAATACATCATGCATGTCTTGCCATTAAATACAAGTATGTGTGTGCATGTCAGCTACAAGAATCAAAAATGGTGAAAGCCAAGCTCATTCTTGCACAAACTCAGGGGTCCTCAGTCGCAAACTATTCTGTCCTACTCAGAAAGCCTCACTTATGGAATATCATTGAAACATGGCTCCCTAGAATTAAATAGCACAAAATTTAGAGAGGAGTGAACCACCGATCTTCTTTCTGTTCCCAGTGGCTGAGAAGGTTAATCTCACCTGCTTTCATTCTCATCATTGTCCTGCACACTCTTTATTTGGAGACAGAATATAGGGACTGCAGTGCCTGCTTCCTCTGAGATTTCCTCCTGATGGCTAAGCATCATGCATTTCTGCCTGCGGAGGTCACCCCACTGCTGATCAGGCTCTCTTTTGCAAAAGTGGTACAGCAGCATTTTAGAAAATGCCTGAAGTAGTAGTAATCTGGGCCAGGACTCTGAAAATCTACACAGGCTGTTCCCACTGTCCTTGCTGTGAGCCTCCCTTTCTCTGTGAGGTCACCTCAGAGTGGTCACCCAGCCTCTCCATGTCAGTAGACAAAATGTACCCCCTTGTGACCCTAGTGTGAAGAAATGAATGCTGAGGACAAGCTGGAAGACAGGCCATGTGCACTTAAAAATCATTTGACTTGTGCTGTTCTCTGCAATGGTCTAGTGCTTGGGGGAAGGTTGGGGCTTTGAAGAGAAAGGAGACAGGAAGCTTCTCAGTGGTTAATGGTGAGTCGGGCTAAATAAAATGAAGAAAGAATATTTATTTTTACTTTCTAGTACTCAGAAAACATGTGAAGTGAAGCTTAGTAAACTTGCAGAGATACTTCTCAGACCTTGGAGCCAGACCACATACTTTTCCTTAAAGGTTCCATTTCTCTTGGGCTGAAGAAAGATGGCTTAGCAGTTAACAGTTCTATTCCACGAACCCACATCAGGCAGCTCTCACCACCACTTACTACTCCAGTTCCATGGGCCCTGAAACTGTCTCCTTGCGTCTGCAGGCATCTGTATGTACGTGGTACACATAGATGTGCTTAGGCACATGAGTATGCCAATAAAAACATGAATATTTTTAAAAGTCTTTTTCTCCATCCCTCAATTCATCGATTACTTTATGATTTGCATCATGGTAATAACAAGCTAAGAATGACTTTTTGACACTAATTTTACTGTGGCATCACTTCTAGTAAAAACTATCTCTAAATATATTTATTTGTGAGCAAAGTGAATATTTCCAGTGGCAAAGGGTCTCTTTCATAAACTATAATAACAAATTTTAGTAACTGCTTTCAAGAGTCATGTGACTTTTTTCTAGATAAGGAACATGAATCTTCATTTACCATTGTCCATCGAACATTATGACCCATTGCCTAGTACATGGCTCTTTCTCCAAATCACTTTGACCTCTGTTCCCTTGCTTGCTCTCTCTCTCCTCTCTCCCACTTTTGTTACAAACAGGAACTGTCTTATTTTTGATGGGAACACCAAATAATTCATGATAAGCTCTCCAAGATCTTTTATTTAATCACATGTGGATAATCTCTCCCAGGCAAATTAATAAAGTTTAAAATTTTGCAGATTACTATAGAGACACTTTCAGATAGCAATAATTTAACTTAGCACACTCCAAATCCTGAATCTATCCTTGTATCCCCAAGTGACTTTCAATTCCCATGAAATGAGTGGTTTGTTTGTATGTTTGTTTGTTTTTTCTCTTCCCATCTTCTTTATGCTATTTCTTTCAAAGAAAAGTTCCTTCCACATTTTCTACATGTACAGAGATTTCCTGTCTTTCCAGAAAAACGAATAGTGACATCTGTTTCTATTATCTCTCTCTGATCCTTTCTTCTACAGAGTAATCCCTTCTGCCTCTAAGAGTTCCCATCTTTGCTTCTTGTGATTCTCACAGACAAATTTGATATAAAATGGGAAAGGGTATGTTTTCTTCATTTCTTGAAGTTCTGCAGGCTATATTCTGCACCTCATTCTTTTCTGTGTGTCCTGCTCACCCTGATCTTACTGCCATCTCATATACATATTGAATATTTGCTGAAAGAATATAAAATTCTGAGGATTTAATTCACTTTTTAATTTTCTGTTATCTAGCCATAGCCTGGAAAATTACATGAAAATCAGGAGGTTCTAATGCTTTTTAAAACATGGTTATATTTTAAAGATTTTGTTTTCTCTCAGAAGACATATTTAAAACTCCAAAGAGGAAATAAACTTTCAACACCCCTATAATTACACCTGACAATGTTATTAAAATGGAGATATTCAACTTTTCAGAAGCTGAGATGATATTTTCCTTAAGCATTCATTCCATTTAGTTATTCTAACACAGCTAATTGGTAGAAATTACAAGTTACCTTTCTCTCGTTTTTATTCGCTAGGGAGATGTTAGAATTGAGTTTCATGTCTTGACTCAGGTTTGACAGCTGTTACCACCCTCTTCAATCACTATGGAAAATGTGGCTCCTTAGCTCTAAGAAATCTAAAGGTGTGAAGAAGATTGGAAAGAACGATTATTTCTCTCCCTTCCCCAGGTGTTTTCATGTTAGATAGGAGTGTTTCCATCAGTCCTCTGAGCTGAATGAAGTTATGAGAACTCTACCCAAGCCTGTCGATATTTCATTCTCTCGCTGCATTGAATGTGTGGCACTGGTGTGAACAGAATCCTGTTTCTTACACGTCAGTGATTTCTCCATGGTGCTTTGAGCAAAGTGAAAGAAAACTGATAACGTGTTTATTAACTTCTAGAAATTCTCTCTCACCCTTTGCCTCACACAAAGCACAGAGGTCGGTACTTTGCCCTTATCATGGTAGAATTGCTTTGAATGACAGCAAATAAACCTGAGTTGCCAATCTGGGTTCCTTAGTGGCTGAGAGGTCACCTCTGGCCTGAGGATGCCCAGGCTCACACAATTTTTGTTTTTGTAAAGTCCTTCCCTCAACGAGATGAGTTTCTACGATTTCAGGTTCCTGTAGTTAAGTTGTGACTATGTGATCTGTGAGATGATTGTGTGTTTTTCAACAGTCCTTAGGAGGGTAATTTAAAAATACTGCACCCTATAAAAGCTAAGTGTATTCACACAATAAGTGGCTTTGTTTACGACAGCAGTGTACCAGGTACCATGTTCTCTGTGGGTTTCTTTGGATTAAAATTACTTTTTTATTGGTTTCCAAGGACATGTGCAAAATAAGCCTCCTAAAGAGACTACTTTTGTCTCTTTACTGTCGATATGACTTGAAACATAGCAAGAAAGAATGAGAGAAAGAAAGAAAGAAAGGAAACAGAAGCGAGCAAATAAACAAAAAAGCAGACAGTCTCATATCAGTGTTCCATACCTGGTTCTGTCTATAATAAATAGCACTTTAAATTGCTGGGTTACACCATAATAGAGTGACAAAGTGGCTACACAGAAGGAAAAAAAAAACCTAAATAGCCATTAACCTTGTAATACAGGGCTGTCATTGCAGTATGATTCAGTAGTGTTTCCTGAGGGAAGACTCCTCTATCTATCTGAGACTTCTTTAGACATAAGTTTTCAACTTATTTTGGCCAAAGCAAGAACTTGACTTGCTGGTTCTTATGGTGTTTCAGGTTTTATAGGAAACTCCAAAACTCTTCCTTTTGTATTACACTTCGACAGGCAAGAAATAAGAACTTCTTTGTTCCACATGCTTGTCAACATTTATTCTTGCAGTGTTCCATATTAGCTATTCTGATGCGTGTGTGTGTGAGTGTGTTTGTGTGTGTGTGTGTGTGTATGTGTGTGTGCTAGTATTCTCCTTGCTGTTTAGATTTAAATTATTTCACTAATGACATGATACAAAATACCTGCTCACATGCTTGGTTGTTCTCTCCTTGTCTTTGCTCTAATTTTTTTTAATTCTAATTATTTGAGGTTTTCTTTCTTATAATTGGGTTTCAAGCATTGTCTACATATTTTTTAATAACAGTCCTTTTCCATATATGTTGTTTACAAAGATATTAATCTGAGGCTCAACTTCTCATTTTTTCACAGTGTAATTTGCAAGCAGAAGCTACATTCTGTTTTGTGTTTTAGTAAACCTGATTTATCTGTTGAGACATTTAAGAATCCATGCCTTTGATATAAAATACAAAATGCCATAGCTATATTTAAGATCACCTGTGTTTTCTCTTGACTCATCTTCTACATGTTTTTATGGTTTTACATTAGCATTTAGATCTGAGATTCATTTGGAGTAAAATTTTTGTGAGGGGCATGATATATGCCTAGGCTCATTTTGCTACATGAAGATGTAGTGACAATTTTGAAATTTTGGTTTCTTCAAAAACACAGAAGTATTACAAGAATATGTTTTCATTTTAATCCCAAGTGTGGGATATGGAGCTCCTTTTGATTGTCCCCACCAACTGAAAATGATTTGCCTCATGCTTTTTCTGGGGGGTCATGATTTTTTCCACCTGCAGATAGTTTCTGTAATTGTGTGATATCTGAAATTTCTGAGGGTATATAAATGCTAGGGCTCCTTGGGAGCTTGTTGGTACGTTGTTGGTGGGTTGTTGGTTGTTGTCGGTTGTAGTTTGTTAGGTGATCATGTGCAAAGAAGGACTCAATACCCTAATCAGCAGGAATTATTCTAAGGAAAACATTGTACCCTTTCAGACCCCTGACTTTATTCAGGAAGTCTTTCTTTTTCTCTCTATCTTTTTATCTTTCTTATCTAGGAGTTTCTTAGTTAGGGAGTTGAAAGGGTGGAGGAAAAGGGTGAAGAAGAGTGAAAGAAAGAACCCATAAAGTAGCTAAAGCCATCTCCATGTAGATGTTTAGTAATACCAGAAGATGTTGAAAAGACAATCTTTGCTCTGTTGCATTATTTTTAGTCTTTGTAAAATATCAGTCAACTTTTTCACATGAACCTACTATTGGTTTGTCTATTTTATTGATATTCATCAATATCACTTTGTCTTGATTAATGTTGTAACTAATTCCTAAGACATATACACACGTATATGTATGTATATATATGTATATACATATGTGTATATGTATGTATACATACTTCAACCTGAGTAATGCCAGGCCTCCAACCTGTTTTTCTCCTTCAATACTATGTTCACTATTCTAGGTTTCTTGCTTCTCCACAGAACTTTTATATTAAATTTATTTATTATTTGTAACTGTATAGACATATGCATATCGTGATGTATATGTAGAGGTCAGAAAACTCTATTCAAGTCCCAGGTTTCAAATTCAAATTCAGTTCATCAGACTTGAGCATGAAGAGTCCTCACTGAGCTATCTCAGGATCCCCTTTGAGTTTTTATATTAACTTTGCATCCTGAAATATTGTTATAGTTGCTTATTTCTTTCAGGATTTTTCTCTTTTCTTTATTTTCTACATTGAGCACAATGTTACCTATAAACAAAGGAAATCTTATTTTTTCCAACAATATATGTATTTTACTATGTTCCATTGTTTTATCACATTAGCCTGTAACTCTAATATGATCTTTAAAAGAACTGATGAAAGGAAATTGTCTTACCTTGTTCCTGGTCTTAGCTGGGTAACTTCAAGTTTCTTGATGTGATTCATAATGTTTGTTATGCAATAGTTCTGTAGATATTTGACCAAGTTAAGAGCGTTTTACATTTATTTTTAATTATTTTCAAATCTATTTACATATTTATTAAATTAAGTATTTACTAAATATATATGAAATATTTACTTAATACTTACAGTAATACTACATTTATTGAGTTGTTACATCTATTTTTGGGCAATTCTGAACATTGTTGTAATTACAGGATTATCTACAAACCAATAGAGATAATTGAAAACCAAATCCAAGCTTTATATTAACATTATAGACAATTTTGTAGTTGAGTAAAACTGCCAACATTCGCTTAGTTTGTATGTGTGTGTATATATATATATATATACATATATATACTTTCATCCCATACTCATTGTATATGTGTCAAGATGATCTTAAAACAAAGATTTCAGTAGTTACTGAAACCCTGTTTCATTATTCTATCTATCTCATCTTCCAAAGTAACCCATCTATAACTCTAACTCTAAATAGTGCTCTCTACTATCTCTACTGCCTAGGACAGGCCACTGCTATCTTTCAGCTAGTCTGGGAAACTTTCTAATTCATATGTATGCTGTCTATCTACTTACTATTCACATTAACCTTTCATTGACTAAGGATTTAACCTAAAAATGACTAACCTTTCATTTTTGTAACAAAAATGTGCTATACTGTGCTCTGGGAAATTCTAAACATTGCTCATTTTACTTAAACTTTCACCCCACTGCCTAGCCAATCAACTCCAATCAGAACATATGGCTCTCCTGACTTCTCTGTTTTGGCCCCTACATTCTTTAGACATTTTCCATCTCATGGTCTTGTGAATAATTATGCCTTGGCACAGAAATGCATTACTTTTAGGCAGTCACATTCTGCCTCCTGCCTGACAATATGTAACAGCCGTTCTCTGAGTATCCAGATTTAGGCCTAATCTCTTTCATTTTGTCCATTACTCTTTAATACTTTTAAATCTACTACTTGTTTTGTTGGATAGTTAGAAGCAAAGAGATGTCTCTGATATCCAGAAACTCATCTAATCCATAGAGTGTCATTACAAACTGAACTTACAGTAAACTGTGCCATTCCTCTTCAGATGGAAACAAGCCCACAGAGTGCAAATATGAGACAGTGCCACTCCAAGGCATTGACAAAAATGAGACTGAATTATATTTCATTTTAAAACAGATAAAACCAGGATCACTCATCTTGATTAAATAGGTAAGTGAGTAGGACATCATCAAGCCTTTTAGTTTGCTCATGCTAGAGGTAAAATGTACTGAGATGCCCAGTCCTTGAATCACTGCTGCTTCCCAGCAGTCTACAATCCAGAACAAAGCCTTGCTTTCATCCCAAACGATTTCATAACATCTCTTTACTAAGATGCCTTGTGGTTCTTGCAATGAATTTGCTTCCTTCAGATAATGATTAGTAAGTTCATCATATTTAACTCAAGATGTAGTATATGGCTAACAATAGTTAGGTGGCTGTTATTTTAAAAGGTATCGAAGAATTGGATTCCATAAGCTCAACAGCGATGTTGTTTTATACTGTGTTGTATCTTCAGTGACTTAAATGGCCACCTGGAAGAGGCAGTTTGAAAGTGCTGAATGACCAATTTGCTCTTTTTATATTGGAATGTAGTAAGTCTTCTAGTGGCATGGTTCAAACACACGTTATTGTTTCACTTGGCAAATCAAAAGCAGAAACAGAAACAAATTCTTTTCATTTACTTTTCATAAACAAATGGTATTCTAGTCAATGTTTTGAATTTTTGAGGTACAATTAAGAGCTACTGACCTGCTTACTAAGCATTAAACAGTTTTAGCATTCAGAAGTTAATGATTCCATTCCGTTAGTGTTACTTAGAATTTTGACTCAGTAGATTCTGCAGCCCCCTCCCCCTGCAGACTAAACTTCCACTGCAGACACTATCCACACATGTAGTAGGGTTTCCAGGTTTCTGTTATGTGTAGTTTTCAATGAATAAGGAAACATATTGTACTTTTTAAATTTAGTTTTAGCATTTGAAACTTTGTTGCTTTAGAATTGTTAACTATTTTTTTAATAACTAAAACCTCTGACATGTTTTTTAAGCTCAAAAATTATGTCACAAATCTCTTCTCATCCCATGTTTTCTAGAAATCACATTTACAGAGACAGTTCAATACATTGTAAGTGCTCACAGGTCAACAGTGAGGCTTTGGGGCTTTCTTTCTGCCTAACTGGGTCAAGTGCAAACTTAGTTTCCTATGAAATATATAAGAGACTCTGGTTTCTGCCATACCAAGCCTCTAGGCCTTATGCTTTGTGATTCGGTTATGATGTAGGTAATGTGGACCCTTCCACTCTCTTGTGGCTCAAGACAGAGGAAAAGCCAACTCAGCTGTGGCACCATTTTTCATTTACCAGCCCAGAAGCTGTTTTGTTATATATTATGTTTTCTGACAGAGTACTCAGAAGGAAGGCAGTGGTAGATACTATGTTTCGCTTTGCAGGTTCCCCAGATTGGGGGATGCATTCATTTTCAAACAGTCAAGTACATTAATTTATTGTGTAACAAAGCCTTCAATTTAGGAGAACTATTTCAATCTTTAATGTAAATTTTCCCAACCATCCCTCTTTGCAATGATTCAACAGAGATGATTACATCACCACCTCACTTCTGAAGTTTTATGTGAGTGTCTCTCAAAGGATTTGATTTTAAAGCATAAATAAAAATAACAATGATTTTTCCTTTTTATTTCCAATCAGAAACATATGAAACTATAGCTTCTAATCGACTCAGACTAAGATTTTCTTCCATGTTACTTAGTCTCAATTGTCTTGCAATTGAGAAATTGCTGTTACATATAAATGGATTATTCCATGAAATACTACCTGACTAATAAATGTCCCTGCAATTTTTATCGGCTAAAAAGAAACATAATAACAGTTTACTTATAATTCTATCTTCTCTCACCTGTATCTCTTCTAAAAGCCATGGCTATTGCCTAGAAAGTCCAGTTTGTTTCAACAAAATAAATTTAGATGCAATCAACTTTTCACTTGGAATCTTTACTGCTTTGGTTCATAATACAAGAAACTTGCATGATATTTTTATTTCACAAATATTAAAGGACATTAAAGGGCTAGAGACTCCTTGGGCTGGGGCTTTTGAGGTAGCTTACACAGAAAATGTCTTGTCTTCCAAAAGGGAGGACTCGAGATCAATTCCCAAAGCCCATGTTGACAAGGAAGGTATATTGGAGAGGTGGATCCCTGAGGGTCACTGGTTAAGCCTAACCTACTTGATAAGTTTTAAGCCAATGGAAGACCTGGTTCCAAAAAAGAGCAGTGATGGCACCTTAGGAACAATACTGAAGGATGTTCTTTGATTCCCACACACATGGATATCAGAATGGGCATGAACTCTGGGAGGTATGTGCGTACACGCACACATTATAGGTTTCAATATGTCAGTGAATCATATAGTTGGTATTATATCTTAATACACACTGTGATCCCTGGCAGACAAATCACATGCAATAAATGATACCTGTGCTTTGTATGTCATGGTCTTCTCTTTCAGGAAGATGTCAAATAGCCAAACAAAATTACATGTAAATTAAGCACCAAAGGTTAATAATAAGTATTTTGTCTAAGTTTTAAACAAACTTACAACAGTAGTTTTCAAAGGATGTCCCAGAATAGCTCTGATGGTCAGTAGCCAGAGTGGGTTGTATTATAGCACTTCCTTGATGAGGACAAATTATTTTTGTAACGTTACTAAAATTGTATTTGCCTTTTTTCACTTCTTTCAGGAGAGTAGGAGTTTTCCCACAGACTACATTGCATGTGGTGTTCTAACAGATTAATTGTAAAATTAGGTCTGAACACAAATTTTAATTAATTAATTAACCTTGCATCCTGACTTCACTTTCCCGCCTCCCCTCTATCCTCCCAGTCCTTCCCCAGCCTCTTCTATACCCCTTCCCCCCATTCACCTCTCCTCAGTTTCCCTTCAGAAAAGGAGAAGTCTCCCATGTATATCAACCAGCCCTGGCATAGCATAATGCAGTAAGTCTAGGTGTATCTTCTGCTGTTGAGGCTAGACTAGGCATCCCAGTAAGAGGAAAGGATCCCAAAGGCAGCAAAAGGGTCAGAGACAGCATGTGCTCCCGCTGTTAGGAGCCCCACATGAACTCCAAGCTACACAACTGTGGCCTATGTGCACACGGTCTAGGTCATTCACGTGCACGTTGCCTGGTTGGGATTTCAGTGTCTGTAAGCCTCTATGGACTCAGGTTAGATAAATAGAAATTTTTGTTTAGAAGGTATTTTATAGGATTATTTTAATCTTTATGTTATGCTAATATTAGTTTGTTCGGTTTAAATAAGATAAATATTTGTTTTGTTTTTACTTTCTAATAGAAATTAAATTTTTGAAGAATGTATTTTATTATTTACTTGTGTGTGTGTGGCAGGTGGTAGTTGCTCACAGAGGCCAGATGAAGACCTTGAATCCCCAGGAGCTGGAATTGCATTTGGCTGTGAGCCCCAGGTGTGGGTACCAGGAACTCAACTTGAGTCTTAAGCACTGCTTTCATTTCTCTAGCCCCTAATTTAAATTTAAATTGAATTAAAATTAAAATTTCTAAGTAAGCTCTTCAGTTACTAGTTTATTCACAAACATCCCTATACACGATCTGCACAAGCAATATAGTCCTTTAGAGTCTTCAGCAGTCTTTTAGAGTAAAACGAATCCTTAGACAAAGGTCATTTGACAGTGACTGCTTTAGAGAAATGGGGGGTTACTTATGTTAAAGATACATGCTCTGTATCCTCTGGGATTTTAGACAACTGTCCCTTCATTTATTTTATTCGGGTAATATATAATTAAGAAAACTTTTTGTAGCCATGGGTGTATGAATGTGTATGAGTGAGAGAGTGTGTATGAGTTTGTTGTATGTGCACATGCACAGATGTGTACGTTCACTGAAGAGTGCCATGACATACATGAGGAGGCCTGAAGACAACTTGCAGGAATGGGTAGGAACCTCAGGTCAAACTCATATCATCAGGCTTATTATTAGCAGATGGCTTTACCCTGCCACTGCTTCACCAGCCCTAAACATTCTTTCAAATTTTTCACAATGTGATACCAGAATTTCTTATTCTTTCACAGTAGTAGATTCTAGAACATACTGCAGTTTTTGTTTGTTTGTTTTGCTGAATGGATGGGCATTTGGCTGTTGTACAAATCAAGCATTTATTCTTGAGCCATTCAGCGGGAGTATTTCTGCAATGTTGTAGGATTACATATTAGCATGCCCCAATCAGATAGGAGGTGTGTTTTAAGTGGAAAACTGATAATAGCAGTTTCGCTTCTGAAGGGAATAAGCTTTGCTTTTTGTTTTGAATAATAAGTGGTACAGATTCGAGTTCTTCCTGTGATAATATCACTCTCACTAGAATCCCAACAGGTTTTCTTCAATGAAAGAAAGATAGCTAGACTGATGGGATTGTACCTGGTAGGGGACCATGCTTGGGAACTCCATTTACCTTGCATGTAAAGCTGTGTGTGTAGCATTTATAGCAGGTAAGCTTAATGCATACTAATGACTTCATTGATTTCTATTGATCTCACCACAGTTCACGTACAAAGGACAACTGAAACAAACCCTGTTTTTTACAAATTCAGTAAATCACATAACAAAATTTAGTGCCTTTCATAGGCTGCATAAATCCATGCATAAATTGCAAATAAGAAAAACTCTAGGAACTATACTCACTAAGCAAAATCTTTTAGACTTCATTAAAGTTAAAATGTTAATTGCTTTTATAGGAATGGCCTATATCAAAAGTAAATTATATAGTCGAATAGAAACACTGAAATGGTCTTTGCAGTCCCAAAAAGAAACTTTTAAAATATAATTATATCACTTTTGGCCGTTACTCTCCTGCTTCCATCCCTTCCCATGCCATCTCTTTGGCATCATGGCCTTTTTCTTTAGTTGTTATTTTTCACACATGTGTGTTTACTACAATGTATTAGCCATTGAATGTGTGTCAGCTTGCCTGCTACATGTTACAGATGTTTCATCTGTGGAAACATGTAAAGGTATGTTTGCCATCACTTCCATTTTATGGAGCCTTAAGCTGGGACTTAGAGAGTTTAAACTAATTATGTTATCAAAGCTCTAGACTTATTTATTTTTTTCACTGTTGTGTTCTCCAACTAAGTTATTTTCTTCCCTTTAGCCAAATGTTACATGATTTTGATTGCCAAAAAAAAATGATTCAATTGTTTCCTTTTAAAGAAAAGTACATAACAAAGATACAAAGCCACAAAATCAGAATTGAAAATCCATTTGTCCTTCTTTTATTCTTTCAGTGAATAAGCAGAACTCAATACAGAGTATGGGCATAGAAATCACCTTTCTCTAAACTGTCACCCACTGTTCTATCCTATAATGGATCACGTCTCCCTCCCTCTTTCTCTTCCTCTCACCTTCCCTCCCTCCTCTCTCCCTTTCTTCTTTACTTCCTCCCTCTGTATGTACTGTATATTTAAATAAGACAGATAGATAGAGGGGGGGAGAGAGAGAGAGAGAGAGAAAGAGAGAGAAAGAGAGAGAAAGAGTTCTTGGAGAAGAACTTTCATATTTTTCTTTATTTCTTATAATTCCTTATACCTAATTGGATTGTAATATTAATGAATTAATGAACTTATTAAATGATAGAAGAACTAAGTGAATAATGGCCCAAAGTATTATCCCTGAGTGCATGCTCTAGAAACTACTGCTCTAGGAGGCAGCTCCCTCCATCTGCATCTGCCAATGTCTTAACGGTTTTATGACATTTTTAATATTAAATTATTCATGGAAAAGAATGTTTATATTGCTTCAAAAGGATTTTTATTATTTGTATTATTCTTATTTGTATTTTTCTTAACAGTCTGTGTTTGTGTTATTTGTATTATTCTTAACAGTGTGTGTTCCAACACTCAAACTCTCAATTGATTAATTAAAAATTTTCAGTAAGGGTTAGTGATTCTACTAGAATGGGGCTGAAATAGGACTAAGGATATGTACATCGTGTCTAAATTTTCCTCCTGTAAGCCGAAATCCTAGGCGTTTGGCTTCATATTTTCAAAGTGCATTATGACATACTTGCTTTGCCTGCATTTATTATGTTTGCATTAAGAACAAAAATTAAACTTTAGATGATAAAATGCATGTTGATATAACATCCGGGGATGCTTCCCGGTATGTTCTTTTGTAATTCATCAATGAGAGCTGTCTTTGTTGTTGTTGTTGTTATTTTGTTTTGTTTTTCTAATATTTTTCTTTTCCTGAGGTAGTGTCATGTACTGGCTGCGTTCTCCACAGGTGTTGTCTAATCCTGCTCACAAGTTCTAACATTTAAGTTATAAAACTGGCTTTATTTTAGACTAAAAGGAGAATGCTCTGATTCCAGGGTACCCAAAAGTTCTTTTCAAAGTCCTCATGCACAGCATGTCACAGATTTTGCCATCTAGGCCTGAATAAGTACTGTAAAATTTTATTAAAAATAGATCCATGAAATCTATAAATATAAAAATTTATAAATATTAAAATGTTCAAATATTTTTTAAAGACCTGTAACAGTGTAAATGTTTCTAGAGTAAAGCAGATGTTCATGATGTCAAGCAAGACAATAATTTTTACCCCAAAATGGAGTCATAAACTTTGGCTTGAGAATCATTTTCATCCCGTTGGTGCTTTCCATTTGGAGTAAGAGTAACCAGAGCCCAGGGACTGAGCTGACTGGATGAGATGGGACAAGGGTCATTCCTCCAGCTGTTAATTGTCTAAAAAAAGAGAAAGAAATACATAAACTACTAGAAATCCAGAACTGCTTGATAAGTATTACAAAGTGCTGTGGGAAGAGTGACTAACTTCTTAGAGGCTTCAGAAAATCTTTAAGAAAGAACAGCATTTGAGTTTGGTACAATGCAATGTGTGGGTGTGTACCAGGATTTTCTTAAATGGGAAAGGGCATCCCCAGATAGAAAAGACAACATGTTCACACCAGTGAGGACGTAGGAGAGCACAACATCCTGGAGACAACGTGAAAATTAAAACAAGTCTTTTTGAAACGGAGTTTGGCACATTATGTCAAGATCTACAGAAACATGTGCATCTTTACTAAATCCTGCTTATGGGAGTTTACGTCATGAGAAATACAGAAAAGAAGGGTTTCATTTATAATGGCAGAAATATAAAATAAAAGTTAGTTTATTATCTAAAATGTACACAACAGTTATTTAGATTACAGTACACACTTTTATTGGTCAATTCTGTTACTGGGAGAATAATAATAATGTGTTCTAAATCAAGATTAAATGTATATATGTTATCATATTAAATTATAAAACAAAATTTCTTTATTGTGATTATTTTAAAGTAATATAGATAGACAGATACATAGCTAGGTAGGTAGATAGATAGGTGATATAAACATAGATAAGAATAAAAACTCAAACTACAAACCATCAGCAACAATCATGTTTTCTCAAGGTGGTAGGAATTTTATCTAATTGAACTTGTTATGGTCCTATTGGTCACTAACTCAAGTAGTTACCGTTGAGTGGATGTAAGTTTATAGGTGTGATAAAACCCATTAGGAGAGATAAATGAACTGATTGTGTACTAAATACATTATCAATTGTTAAAGAAATCTTTTCAGAAACAATCGATCTTATCATTAAATAAGTCACATTTTAGTAATGGAGCTGCATGGTCTAGCACATTGAAGGCTCATGTGACAGTAGGCCAAAAGTATATGAAAGAGGAATACACATAGGAGAGTGTGTCTCAGAGTAAGGCACAAAACAAGTTACTCAAGACCTGTCTGGAATATGTATGAAATATGCAGTTTTTAAATTATTTTATTTTATTTTTATTTTACAATTTTACAATGAATAATATATATCCCTATTGAAGCCCCTTACCTCAATTCCTCCCATTTCCATCCTCCCTCCCTCTTCCTCTTTATCCCCTTCCCCTAGTCCACTGCCATCTGCCCATAGCTTATCAAGTCTCAGCAGGACTGCCTGGATCCTCTTCCTCTGTGGCCTGGTAAGACCACATTGCAAGGGGCAAGTTATCAAAGTGCAGGCAACCAAGTTCATGACAGAGGTAGGCCCTGCTCCCCTTACTCAGGAACCCACATGGAGACTGAGATGCCAATTGGCCACATCTGAGCAGGGTGTCTAAGTCCTCTCCATGCATGGCCTTGGTTGGTGCATCAGTCTCTGCAGGACCCCCTGTGCCCAGATTTCTTAGCTTTGTGGGGCTCCTGTCCCCTCTGTGTCCTTCTATCCCCCCTTTTCAAAGACTCCCTGTGCAGTGTTCATAGTTTGGCTGTGAGTCTCAGGGCCTTCTTCGATCCTCTGTTGGGTGGAGTCTTTCAGAGGACCCTCTACAGTGGGCTTCCATCCTTTTCCCTCTCTTCCATCACTTCTGGTGTCTATCCTGTTTGCCATTCTGAAGCATCCCATCTACGGTCTCTTTAATGTTTAGTTTCTTTAGGTCTGCAGATTTTAGTATAACTATCCTATATTATATGGCTAATATCCTCTAAATAAGTATGTACCATGCCTCTCTCTGTTTCTGGGATACCTCACTCAGAATGATCTTTTCTCGTTCCACTCATTTGCCAGCAAATTTCATGATTTCCTTGTTTTTAATAGCTGAGTAGTATTCCATTATGTAAATGTGCCACAATTTCTGCATCCATTCCTCCATTAAGGGACATCTGGGTTTTTTTCCTATTTGGAAATCCATTTAGCACTTTCTCAAAAAATTAGGAATAGTGCTATCTCAAGATCCAGCTATACCACTCCTGGACATATACCCAAAAGATATCCCACCATTCGAACAAGAACATTTGTTCAAGTAATGTTCGTAGCAGAATTATTTTAAATATGGAATTTTAATTTTTTTTATCCTTAAAGTTGTAATTTCAAGGCAAAGTTATAAAGTTTTGAGGATCAATGTAAGGTCACCAACTGCATTTTTAATAAGTACCCTAAATAAGATGTCTTCAGTTTGGTTTTCCAAAGTGATCCACTGATCGATCTGAAATATTGACCCACGTGAATTCAATATATCTGCATTATAGAAATTACTCATGAAACATGGTATTTATTGGAGTATGCATTTGAAAATTCCTCTGCTCTTTAATTTTCCTTGTATTAAGGCAGAACCTTGTTACTATCTCGGGTTTCAACACAGTTTCTTAACAAATGATAGTGTATTTGCTTCTCATTAGTGAAAATATACATTCCCTATGTTCATGTACTTACAGCCACACGCGGGATAAAGTGTTCTGTTGTTTCCTGTAGCTATGCTTGTTGCATAATTATTACTGCTTACAACATTATTTGTGTTTTAAGATTACCAGTCACTTACTGCACCCCTCCTCCCATGCCTTATTAATTTGCCTGAATTAGATTTACCGTATTATTTTCTTTACTCCTTTTTAACTTTCTCTTTGGTTCTTTGTATCTTCTCCCCCCTGTATCTCTGATAAACTTAATCACTAACTACAGCTTTAGTGATTAATGTTCTTCTCAATCAACCCTCGAAAAGAGGGGCTACAGCTGAGATACAAAGTGAATAAACTGTAATTTATAAAAAAAATACATTTTAAAAACATTTTAAAATCCTTGTTCAGAGACTTCTGCTTGAGAATCAGTATTGCCCTATTTACTCTCTCACCATATCCTGAAAAGATCAGATCTTGAATTTGTCCTTTGGGTCGCAGAGATGGATCAAAGTAAGCGATTAGTCACCCATATGTAAAAGTAGGGAAACATATAGGATGCCAGGGAGTTCAGAAATGTTAAACAGGAGGAGAGAAAGGCAGTGTAAATGAGACTGTTTTGGAGACATATTTCGTACTATTGCCCTCTCTGGCCAATCTCTGGCCTAGAAACCATCTCGGAAACAAACACTGGCAAGAAGATCTCTATATTTGATAGTCTGTTTCAGTCTGTGAATCACAAAATAGACTAACGAGTCCTTCTGCTAGGACAACACTGAGCACTTATTCTAGACGGCCATCCTAAGAAAGCCTCTGTGAATTCCTAGCACAGTTCAGAGTCCCAGCGTGAACAGGCTACCTGGTCAGCTACTATACACACAAATCCTTTTTGTTCCAAAATATTCTCAACTAAAGCTGACTTTGCTTTATAAAGCCAGGTTTGGAATAATATTGCTTACTGAATGGTTCTACATAATATACATTTTTTCTATTCTGCTGTGAAATCACCCCAACATATCTCTGTTGTTGGATAGTATCCTTAGTACATTTTATTTTTCAATCATTTTGGGGGGTCTCATATGACTTTCTGTAATTGAGCTGCAGAATGTTAAAATGGGTAAAGGCACTTTCTGCCAAGCCTGACAACATGAGGTCAGTCACTGAAATCTACGTATTACACACAGATAACACACCACACATATACACACTATACCACGCACACACACATACACACACATGCACACTCACAACCCCCTCGTACACACATAGATAAATGTTTACAAAATTAACAAAAAAGAAATCCTGCTGATAGATTTTTTTTTTCATGAAGAATTCTGAGTTTGAAACACATGGTCCTATGGCTCTTATCTAAAGATGCAGTTTGGGGTTTTTGTTTGTTTGTTTTTGTTTATTTTGAGACACAATTTCTTTGTGTAGCCCTGGCTGCCCTGGAATTTGTTCTGTAGACCAGGCTGGTCTCAGATTCAGAGATCTGCATGTCTCTGCCTCCGGAGTGCTGGGATTAAAGTTGTGCACCACCGTGCCCAGCAAGATGTAATTCTTAATAACAGTGGAAACTTTAGAATACTATACATCAGGAAGTCTCCAAGGAAGTATGTAGAAGTTCAAGTATTTAAGTTTCTTCACAGTTCTTAAGAGACTTTGAAAATAGCTATTCTAGAGCACTGGAGCTGTTTGTAATTTGAAAAGAATTTATATGTGACCTATTTTGAAGAATATAGATGTTAATCACTGTAAGCCTCAATTCCTGTGTATTTTAAGAGTTCTGTATATAATGCTAATATAAAGATTATGAGGCCACTTTTTATTATTTCTTTTATTTTTGAGATTATCATATAATTACATAATTTCATCCTTACTTTTCCTCCCTCCAAACCTGCCTATATAACCCTTCTTGCTCTGTTTCAAATTGGGGGCCTCTTCTCATCAATTATCCTTGTATTCATATATGTATATGGAATACATATTCCTAAACACATAAATACAACGTATTCACTGTGTACTTATGAGCAAGGTTGACCATATAGTTTTGCATCTTAAAAGCTTATCTAGGACTAGGGAATAGCTCAGTCAGCAAAAATGCCTGTTGTGAAAGCAAGAGGATCTGATTCTGTATCTCTGGCAATCATGTAAACACCAGGCGTGCCGCCACATGCCTTCAGTGTCAGCCATAAAGAGGAAAAGGTATGGAGCTCATCAGTCAGCCAGTTTAGTCAAAATGAGCTCCAGTCTCAGTGACGAAACCCTGCTTCAAACTCGAAGGTGGAACATGATCAAGGACAATATGCAATGTCAGTCCCTGGACTCATGCATGTATGTAAACACTCATTTACACATGCATACAAACTATATACATGCAGACAAACACACATACAAATACATAAAAACACATTACCTAGAGAAATAATCAATATCAAGAAATAAGATCAAAGGCAAGAAAAAAGAAGAAGGAAGCATGAGTCCATGGAATTTATTCACTTAGATGTTAACCATCATCTTACCTCTAAAGCACACTTGTGGGTGTTAAGTTTGGGTAATAGGACCTTAGTGATCTGTTGTTCTTTAAACAAGTGTTGACATTATAAGGGAGAAAAGGAAGCCGAAAATAATAATACATATGAATGAAGACATTTTACTGTGATGTTCCCACCAGTTCTATTTTCTTTCTCATAAAAATGAAAGGATTCCAAAATAATTGCCTGTATGATTTTGTCTCTCAACTGGAGCTTGCTTCCTGACATATGTCTTTTAAAAAGTCATCCATGCATCCCACTTCTCATTCATGATGACTGTGGTGTGACAATTTACATTTTCAAAAAAAACATATGCAACTTCTCAAAATCTTGTGAGATAGACATAGCAGCTCATGCTCGTAGCCCCAGTCCCCAGGAAGCTGAAGCAGGAAGACATTAAGATTAGAAGCCAGCATGGGCTACAGAGTGAGTAACAGGCCCACGTGACCTACAGATCTTGTCCCTGAGAAGCCAAAAATTAAGAACAAAACTGAAATAAATGAAGTATGTCGTTTTGTGTCTCCTAATCTACAGACACTCATTTGAACATTTTGAAGGCTTTGACACTCCATTCACAATAGCAGCAATTCTTGGTCCCTTAGTTTCATCATTGTCATATAGACAGGGCAGGCATATAGCCTGTCCTATCTCTAACTTGACATCAGCTTCTCCCTGTCCTCTAAATGCCACTCTCGTTAATAGTTGTTATTTTTTTGTAGCTACATTTCTTTATGTATTGGTGTTGGGACATGCCATGGTACATGTGTGTCAGTCAGACAACAACTTGGAAGAGTCTGTCTTCCACTATGTGGGTCGCAGAGATTGAAGGCAGGTCATCAGGATTGGTGGAAAGTATCTTTACCCACTGGTTTATCCATACTCTGAGATGTTTAAAGTTACTATTCAAACTTTGTATCAAGGTTTCATATACACAAGAGCAGGCTGAATTACTTGAGTTACAAAAGCTGGTGGAATTATGAAAACCTATCATCTTAAACAGAACTCTTGCAAGCAATATTGCCCCATACAACACTATGCCATGGGAGCCACAGGCCTTAGGGTTCTCTTTACAGCTGTTACTTTTTCAGCACTTTGCTCACAGAAAGTGGAGGAGGTGGCAGGAAGAGGGAAGGGAAGATCTAGACTTCATTCCTGCCACTTGTACATATTAGCAACAGCTCTAATGTGGCTTGTTGCTCTCTCACTGCCACATACCTCTGTTACTAAGCCCTACTGCACTGACCATGACCATATCAGACTTGACGAAGTGTGGGAATTGGCAGGACATGAGTGGAGCCAAAGAACAGAATGCACCTGACACTGGTCTGGAGAACTCTGTATTCTGGACCCTTTTCTATGGATGAGAAGAATCGGTGTACAGACAAATACTGTAGGGAGTTTCTAAAAGAAAACAATGGCAATTTGCCTCTTCTGCAAGCCATGCTACAGGGTGATTCATGACAGGCCTTGATTGCTTTCTTGTTACCAATACTGTCTTAGAGGATGGGTCAAGTAGCCTAAGAATTTTCTGTTGATGGTGAGAGAAGCCCTTACATTCTTGGTATTATGTCTCAAGGACTCCTATGCAATACTTGACCACATTCTTAAAAATGCAAATGTCATGGGCCGTCATAGAACCAAAGTCATTGGTATTTGTATTGTTAATTTAAATGAGATTAATTTCTCATTTTACTCTAATAAAAAGAAAATCTATGAAGAATATGAAGGCAGCATAAGAACAAACTGGCTCAAACATACTTTAAACACATTTTTCAATTGATTTCCAGGTCACCATACTTTGAATTGTTCTTCCACTTTTCATCTGTATTCATGGTTTCCTTCTTTCTATAACTAGCCTAGTCCAAATTCTCTTCATCTAGATTTATCTTTTGCATCTTGATAATATAAATCACAACATACAATTTTAAAAACTTGTTGGAAATGAAGTAGAAATGCTTAGTATTTAGAATATGTTTTTGGTATCCTGTACTACTATTACTTGGGGCCAGATCACTCTTCTGTACAATTTGTTCTATATGCCTATAATCACTAGATAAAAATATAGACTCAGTTGTTTTGTTTTGAGGGGGCATATGCATTTTCATTTATTTTCAAATTTAAAAGTAACTAACACAAAATTATAAAACAAAGCAAACTAGAAGCTGGCTATGAACACTCATAGTCTGCCTCCAGAGGTGTCCTTCCTCCAGCAAGGCTACACTACATAGCAGAACTGTGCCACTAATTGTGAATCATGGGAGATAACTGTCATCCAAACCGCCAAATAGATAAGTGAAATGCATTTAAAATTAGCGTCGCCTATCTCTGTATTATTAATTTTTGTTAATGTGACTACTAAACATTTTATTTTTAATTCATTTTATTCGATTACTAATATTGAATCCTTTTTTCCATTTATTTATTTAATCACTTTACAGCCAGATCACAGCCCTGCGTCCTCCAGTCCTTCCCCTCACCTCCCCCTCTCTCCCTTCTTTCCCCTCTTTTAAAGAAGGGGAAGGTCCCAGGGTACCAACCAAACCTGGCACACCAAACTGCAGCAGGACTAATCTCATCCTTTCTCACTGAGGCCAGAAAAGGCAGCTCAGCTATGGCCTGTTGTAGAAAAAAATGACTTATTAATGTTATGAAACCATGTAATTATTACAGTGGTTATTATTAACCCACCACCATTATTGATGAAAGACACACACCTGATAAATTTTTTAATAGCCTTTACTTCACCTAGGGCTGGACAGATACTAACCCCCTAAACTACCTCCTTATCTTCCAGTCCCACATTGCATGCTATTCTAATTATTCCTATCTGGGATACTTCCCATTCAAAATAATATAAATACTTGCACATGCTTTCTGTCTAGGCTGCGTCTATCCAGCAACACTGATCCTCAAAGTAAATTTCTCCCAGCCGCCTGGTTTTCCTTTAGGCTAACCCTTGGTCGTCTGCTTTCTCCTTCACTCCTGCTCTTGGTCTCCCTCCAGTGAGCCTTCTGTCCTCCAAGCCCATGAACATTGTGCACCTCTACCTCACTTCTGCCCTGCATAGGTATGCTGGCATTTATTCAGCCAATCAGGAATAATTTGGAGGCAAGGATTACAAATGTCATTTTGGGTACTGACTGTCCACTCCAAAGAAAAAAGCAAACAGACTTCAGGGAGTAAAATAATTAAAAATAACCATTACAATAACCTCTAGTTATAACAGTCAGAAAATGCCCCTTTACCTCTTGAATATCCATTTTGAAATTAGGGAGATTGGTGGAGGGCAGAGCCACCACCATAAGTTTTGAATAATTTTAGATAAAATTTGAACCCGTAAGCAATTTGCAAACTAAAAAAAAACCAGTAAAAATCTGAACAGACAGTTCACAAAATCTGAAATATAAATGGCCAATGTGTATTTTAAAAAGTGAACAGTCAATGTTCTTTGTCATAAGAAAAATAAAAGTATTGGAGATTCAACCTATCCACAGAGTATCAACCATAAAGGAAATAAAAGACAACAAATATTGGCAAGGATGTAAAGAAAGGGGAGGAAACACTTATTCACTGCCTGTGGGCATATAAGCTAATACAGCAACTCTGGAATTCAGTATGGAGTTCCTCTTCTCAGCAAAATAAACGTAGAACCCAGACCCAACTATCCCACTCTTGGGTACGACTCTAACGTCTACAGAGATAAGATGATGTCCATACTTGCCACTTCATTATTCAAGACTGCTAGGAAATGAAGCACCTTTTCAATCCAACAATAAATGATTGGACAAAGAAGATATGCTACATGTTTACAAAGGAGTTTATTCAGCCATAGAAAACAGGAATTAATGATATCTGGAAGAAAAATTCTCTAAGAAATCATCAACCCTTGACTTACTTTAGTCAATTCACTTGTTTTAATTCCATATCCTATAAAATTATGGAAATCTAGGCAGAAACAGGGAATGAAGATTAAATCTATAAGCTTTAGTTCTAGATTTTGAGTGAAATAAACATAGTAAAACTGATTTTATTTTGTCTTTGTCCAAATATTATTGTTGTTTTCTCAAAATGAAATGTTCCTCTGCCTTTCAAGCAGGAGTAATATCCTGAATTGCAATCCAAGTTTTCTCTCTGCTTCCTCATGCTAGTTGCCTCCAGCTAGAAACTAAGATTAAACTGGCTAATTTAAAGGTCTGGATAAAGAGACAAATTGTTTCTTTCCCACCCTTACACATTTCTACCTGTAAGAATCAGAGATGCTTTGGGTTAACAGCCCTTACATTTTACAGCTGTTAACCCATGTAAGGTACTGCTTCTTTTTATATCTGGAGATGAAGGCTAGAACTGAAGTCAGGTACGGAGCTCTTCATAGTGTCAGAGCCTGTATATATCTAACAGATCCCTTTCCTTTGAATAAAAAAAGGAGCTATGTTCATCCTGATGTCTCCCCTTTCCCTCAATATTTTCTCTCAAACCCTAAATTAACACAGGTTTCATTATTTTGTTTAGTTAATTGCCTTTAAATTACAAAGTAAAGAATATATACAGTTGATGAAAGTGTGCAAAATGGAACTTGATTAAACTATATCACATTTCCCTTTTTGAATTCAGTCTGCTTTCTAACATCAACCTCTATTACCTGATATTTTATGTCTGTGAAAATATGCACATATACCATTTGTGCATATTACTGTGCATGTGTGTACAATATAACTATTTATGTGTGTGTATGCACAATATATACCGTGTGTGTATATACACAGTGTATGCCATTTGTATGCATATGTGAGTATGTGGGTTTATGCACAATATATATCATTTGTATGTGTGTAAGTGTGTGCACAGTATACACCATTTGTATGTGTATATGTACAGGATATGCCATTTCTTTGAGTGTGTATATGCACATACATACGATTTGTATGTGTATAAGCATATATATGCACAGTATATGCCATTTGGGCATGTGAGTGTGTATATGCACAGTATATACTGTGAGTGAGAATGTGTGTATATGAATTTATATGTGTGTGAGTTAGTGTATATGTATGTGTGTGAGTGTGTGTAGATGCATAGAATTTCTGTATGTATGCACATATATGCCATTTGTATGTTTTTGTATGTATGTGTGTATATGTATGTGTATGTATGGATGTGTGTGTAAATGCATAGTATGTGTGTGCACATATATACCATTTGTATGTGTGTGTATATATGCATATATATGCAGACTTTCACTATTTACATTGTCTCCTCTATTTTGAATGGCATATATATTAGGCATATCTTAATCTAAGCATAAACAAAATTAAATATTAAATTTTTCAGAGTTGCAGAGTATTTTTCCTGTGAGGCTGTACTGTCACTTATCTGTTCCATTGATTATCAGTGACTAATTTATGTTTCTGGTTTTAGCTAAGACAATGTTATGCTGCAAGGAGCAGATGGATACTAAAGTTTGGTGGGGATTATTTTCTCTCTATGAGAGGTGCTCCAAGTCTTCACCTGTTGTTTTGAAAGAATGAAGTCTCATTGTCTGGAACCAAGCTGTTATTAAACAAATAGGTCAAATCCACGTATCAAGCACAAGACAACACACTCAGAGGTACTGAAGAGTGCTTTGTCATTTTCTCATAGCTGGTGCTGAATAAAAGAAAGAGGAAAAAGACACTTGCAGAGTGTATCACAGGGTCTTACATTTCAGGAGTGTCTTTTAAAAAATGCCAGTCAATGAAGAATGAGAGAATTTAGCAATTTCACCGTAGTCACCCTTTATTTGTGACAGTGTTTGTATTGGTACTTATTCTCAGATTCCTTTTCTAAGTAGTGTTGGTGACTCTGAAAGGAATTTGAAATGAATGAATATTGTCAAGACTGGGTGATAAAAATTAATTTTAAATGTGCCTGTGGCATTTTTCTTATATGATTTTGTTCCTAAAGATATTTTAATATTTCATTTGAGCTTTTGTTTCTTAGCTCTTCAGGGTACTGTCAACTGAAAATCACCGTGGTCTCCCCTCTTTTCCCACCATCAGAATGTACATGCTACCTTGACACGGTGTGTGTTGTATTCCTATTTCGGCATGGTGGTAGATATATTAGGGACAGATTTCCATATGGTATTCCAGATGCTCAGCCTTTATTTATCGAAGAATTACTTTAAATTTCAGAGGGAAGGTAAAAATAATTGCATATTTCCATTCTATTACTACCTAACACTTTTGTTCTTTAGGATTTGGGGAACCTGATGTGTGCCTCCTGCTTGTTTTTTTTTTATATTTTTCATGATCAAATGGCGTACTTATTAGTACTTCATATTTAAGAGAGAAACGTTCTGATTGGCAAAAAGCAGTATCTCTTGATACTGCAAAATTGCTCTCGCTAAAAAAAAATACCCCCCCCCAAAAAAAACCTCTCATAAATAAACATAACATTGTGTGTGGGGTTGCCATTCATTGACTCGGAAATAAAATTATAATTGCAATTATAAAGCTTTGAGGGGGTTCTCTTATAAAGAGCACATGATAATAGTAGTAATTTAAAGCTTTTAATTTAATATTAGGCAAAAAAATAATAATGATCTGAAGGAAAGCACGTCGGAGTTACAGGATGAGATGTTGACAGAAATAGTTTCTCTTCTAACTAGTGATCAGGTGAACTGAAAAGAATTATAGTGGAAAAGTCCCTGTTCAGTAAGTAGTTCAAGGGTTAAAGGCAGCCCAGCACCCTTTGAGTCCCGAAGCAAATTCAATAGCAGAGACTCGCTGGACTGTTGAGCCCGGCGCGGGCTGGGCTGTGTACCAACAGCCTTGTCAACTGCAGGCGGAACTGCAGCGTCCCTTCCTGCAGGAGCGCTCCAGCCATTGGCTCCTGTGTGACACGTGACTGATAGAACCTTTTCAGTGTCTTTTCTCGCCCATCTGTGTGCAGGGCACTGATAGGCCAGGCTGATGCGCAGGCAATTTATCATCTTGATCTCCCACTGAGTCAGGGAGCTCTCCTGTCACCAGTATTGATTTCAGAGGATGGACTAAAATTCCTAGGATTTCCATTAAGAATTAAGAAAAAAAGCTCTAAGCACGCAGGGTAGCCAGACAGACATGGATATGAGATGGCACTGTGAAAACTCGCAGGTAGCTTCTTCTCGCACAGCCGCTAAGCACAGCTTAGTTCTGCAGCATGCAGGGTTTAAGATACCAGAAGCTTAAAATCAATAAGAATGGAAATACGGACAGACTCATTCGGATGAACTGATTTTAAGATTAATATGAAAATGTTGCTTCTCGGAGATTGCATGTCAAATTTATGCATGCTGTATATAAACTGTAGAGAGCTTTTGAATTTGGAAATGTCCTTAAACCCTGAGCATGGTTGCTTCTAGTTTTGTCTGCTGCTTTTCTGTGAGCTTCAGAGGTTTCTTCCAGCATGCTTGTGGCAAAACAACCAAAACGTGTGTGTGTGTGTGTGTGTGTGTGTGTTTCTGTATGTGTGTTAACTTGGGTCGAGTAAAAGCATGAATAAACGCTGCTTTCAATATTACCGGACTGCTTTATTACTGTTAAGGATTTGGTGAAAATGCTGCTTCAGTCTGCTAACATTCTGGCCGTGCATGCTTTTGCGGCACAGTGAGATTTTTACTGAGAATTCGCAAGGTGTTGTGTCTGAATTTGTACGCATGTTGGGAAACAGAAAATGTATTAGTGATCAGTGATGAGACTTAACTACTATAAATATTTCCTGATGATAGGATTTGAGTAACATTTATATCACTTCCGTTTACTTAAAAATGTATGTGTTGGATAATGAAAGTGTTGATATTTCGGAATTATTAACTTTGATTATTTCAAAGATAGCAAGATTTCAATCTCTAGAAATGCTTCCTAGATGAGAGAACTAAAAACGGTTTTTAAAATAATTTATCTAGGGATAGAAAAAATACTGTTTATGTATACAAGAAATTTTGTGTATCTTTGCGTATGTGTGTGTGGTTGTGTATGTGGTGTGTGCCTGTGGGCGTATGTGGTGTGTGTGTATTGGGGGAGGGGGTACAGATGACTGTACATCCTGAAGAATTGTTTGATATTCTTCTAGTTAGTCCTTATTCTTGTGAGGAGCAAAAACGGTTTGGCATTCACGCATTTCCTAGACCCATGGGAATCAAAGCTAGCAGAGGCAAAAGGATGTCCAGATGGGATTGGCGTGCTTGGCGTGGAGAGGTGGGGGTGGAGCAGATGGAAGACAGAAAGGGCTGCACATAGCAAGGGCTGGGGGAGGGGCAGGGAGGAAGACAGTGCCCTTCCTGGTGAAGAAAGCCTGGCCTCTCTCACATGGGACCTTCTGATTGTGTCTTCTTTCCAGTGTGTGTGTGTGTGTGTGTGTGTGTGTGTGTGTGTGTGTGTGTGTGTGTGTGTGTGTGTGTGTGTGTGTGTGTGTGTGTGTGTGTGTGTGTGTGTGTGTTGAAAGCTATTTTAAATGCAGTAGCCTCTGCTACTTAGATTAGGAAAGAAGATGCACAAATAGGAGTTATTTTATCAGATTATAGCTGGTGCCTTGCTTATGTGTTGTTTGTGGTTTTTACAGTGTTAAGAAAAAATAGGAGCAAAATTAAAATCAAGTTTGTGCTATTTGAGTCGGTGGCATCTAAATGGAAATGTAGGAATTACTATTAAATTTTTGTTAGACCTTGGATAAAACATCAAAAGTGTTATCTTGTCTTATTAGAAAAGAGTTAGTACTGAAAATATTGACAGGCGATGAGAAGTAACCATTGTTGCTTACTTCTAACTTTCACATACATGCACATGTCTAGAACAATGTCTGGAGAGTTTAGTTAGGTTTTTGTTGATTTTATCACAAAGCCTGAGAGTTTCAATGACCAGTTCAAATTCTGAAATAAATTAAACCTCTTGGTATCCTCCATCCTGCTTTGTGTCATTCCTGGTCACACAGCTTTGCCCAAAAAGCCATAGGACTAGAGCAGGATGGAAATCAACTTATTCCCCAAATCTCTGATTTTAATGATACCTATAATTTTTTAATCAAGCTCATATCTTTAGTCCTAATTAATCAAAATCCTGTAGTAAGAACAGAAATTAAAAATGTTTAACTACACATGTTTTTGTCCATGAATCCTCACAGCTTACTGGTTTATAATTTGGTGAAGCATCCTGCAAAAGAGGATTTCTGTTCACCAAGGAAGTGTTTTTGCACTTACTTTGGAATCTTGGCTTTAGCACAGAATCATCACCTGAGCAACATAATAGAAATCTTTCGCTTTGGTATCTTGAACTGTATTGAAGATAATGTACTTAGAACATTGATAGCATTTTTTTTTCCAGAAGCTTAAGACAAGACACTGATTTCTTATCATGCCTTCATCCCTTTCCCATTTTGTCTTATCCTTAGAAATTAATGGTCTTCACTTGGCAAATTTTCTCTAACATTCCTAGAAAGGAGTAAGAATCTGCACAGAAAAAGTGGGGCAGAGATTTCTGTTTTGGCAGGCTGACTGATATTCATTAAACAAAAGCACCCAGTGATAAGGGGTGAAATTTCTATTGAGTGCACAATCTAATTTGTTCAGTAGGCTATAGGCAAAGAAGAGTGAACTCATAATATCCTTGAAATACCAAATATATTGCTATATTTGGGATAAGAAATATATTGGAAATACTAATATATTTATAAATATATAAAAATATCAATATATAGCAATGTAACTAGTATGAACCAGTTTCCAAGCACTTGGGGAGAAATGAAGGATTGAGGCCTCCCTAGAAGGATTGAGGCCTCCCTAGGCTTCATAGCAAGTTCAAGGCCAGTCAGGTTACTAAGTTCCTCTCTTAAGGTCAAGCGATCAAGTGACTAATCAATCAATCAATTAAAAACAGAAAAAACTCTAAAGTAATATTTGGTAACTGACTCCAATTTCATTTGGATTTACCTGCCAAGCAAAATTCTTATTGAGACATTAGCCAGGGAAGTGTGTACACATTACTAAATTGTTAGTGGTAACAGCATTACATATTAAAGACTTTACAGTGGTGATGCTGATGTGTTCCTCGCTGCGTTTGGTCCATATGCCCATTTAATTCATGAAATGAGCTCATTCCCATAGTGTCTCAGAACAACAGACAACAACAAACAACAAGTGCAATCAGTTTACTCTATGACAGTTGATGAATTTGTGGGAAAAGCCTTTAGAACTTTTAATTTTTAGTTTCCCAGTAGGAAGCAGAAACATGTAGCCAAGGACTGTAGGCCTTGGTTTGTGCATATTGTTTAAAGAGTTTTGAGAAATAGGTGTGTGTTCCACCATTTAGCAAATGACATTTGAAATAAGACTTTAAGCTTTAGATTTCTTTAGTTTATAACATGAGGACAAATGTTTTGCCTGTATGTATGCATGTTAACCACATGACTTCCTGGATCCCTAGAAGTGGAGTTACAGGTGATTGTGGGCCAGCATGAGGGTGCTGAGAATTGAAGGCAAGAGCAAAGGGTATTCCAAACTGCTGAACCATTTCTCCAGCACAGAACAATATTTCTGTGTTATCCAAAACAGTGTTCTGTTCTACACCATACCATCCTGAAAACCACCAATATCATCCAAATCTATGTTCTTAATTTTGGTATGATGTGCATTAGCACAATCCATAAGTGATCAGTGTTGCTGAATACTTAACTATAACCAGACCACATGACATATTTATTATCCTGCTTTCTCTTTTATCTCTCATCTTTTCTTGCTTCTAGTGTTTACTCCTCTGTGGCTTTACCTATGATTCATGGGATCAAATGACTTTAGACCAGAAAGATGATATGTTACTTACACTAGAACCCATGTGTTTTCAATTACAGATAACACAGTTGCTGCTAATTTAGCAATGTTCCATGAAACTATATTCTTGGTATATAATTAACCTTTGGATTTCTTTGCTCTCTAGTAAGGTTGCCTTTATTCACCCTAGACCAGTGATTCTCAACCATCCTACTACTGTGACCTTTTAATATTATTCTTCATGTTGTGGTGACCCCAACCATAAAATTATTCCATTGCTACTTTATAGCTGTAATTTTGCTACTGTTATGAAGCTTAGTGTAAATATCTGCTATGCAGCATATCTAGTGTGTCAGCCCACAGGTTGAGAACTGCTGCCCTAAAAAATTGATTTCACCTTCTGTTGTCCTATTTACTTTTATGTAACAGATGCTATTTGATCTCTTGGAGGCCTTTACTCTTTCTTAGTCAATCTGACTTACAGGATGGAGCTAAGAATAATACTCTGGAGTAGGCAAACAGTTTCAAGTATTTAAAATAATTGGGGAGTACATGTGTTTTACAGTTACCCGCTATTGTGTTGTTTCTACTTACACAGACACCTTCTTCCAGGAGCACATTGAATGGATCACCTTTCCATTAAGTTTGTGGTAATAACACAATATCTTTAGAATCCAGCGTAGTGTTATGAAATATGTCTCGATATGAAGCATTGCTAAATGTGTAACCAGTAAGTAAGAGGTTCAAAGGATATATGCAATAAATTGGAAATTTGGTCCCTGAATATTTGTTGATAGGTTCTCTAACAATCGTCTTACTTTTATGCTGAGATTATCACTATAATACATCAGCAGTTGCTAAGCCCTCATCACCGTGGTTTTGATGCTTCTATTAGTTATGCTCTGTATGACTGGTTGACTGATCCGGGCAAAAACTCTGCTGGATATCATCAATGACTGGAAAGATAGTAAGGTACTTGCTATCTTGCTAGTTCCCTTGACCAGTCAAGACAAATAGTAACAACACCAGGAGTGTGCTAGAGGTTGAAGTGCCTTAGTATAGTAGTATTAGCAAATGGACACGTGGTTGTCTGTCAGTGCCAGTGAAAGAGAGACTAGGTGCTGTTATTCTCATATACATGTTTAAACACCCCTAGTTATATGGTCACACAGAAGTAATGCAAGAACAGATAAAATCAGGTGTCTTACATTGCTTAGCATCATCCCAGCTCTGAGGTGGTGTGAAGGCTTAAGAAGAAATAAAACTTTTAGAGAGAAGTGTTCCTCAGGGGTAGAACATATGTCTAGAATAGACAAGGCTCTGAGGTCAGTGCTCAAAAGCAGCATCAGCATATGAAGGAGATGAAGGAGGAGGATGAAGAAGAATTATCACTTAGAGCAGTCATTTTTGAAAATAGCTAGCTTAGGTACAGTTATAAATATCTTGGGCCAGAAGATAAATTGGGTATGCTTGTGAAATAGCCCACCATACTCTCAGTATGGCTGATTGTATTTTAGTCTCATTTTTTTTCCTTTTCGTCAGAAGATGGAAAAATGAATGTAAATATGGGCAGAATGCAGGACTCTGGGCCTGAGGAAAACAATTTACAAAAGTAAAAGTAGTGGCACAAACAACCTGCTCATGTTATGGAAGTGTTAGTAGTTGTAGTATTTCCTCAATGATTATTTCTGTTTAAAATAGAAACTAATTATGGGACATTACATGCATGATTCATTTCCACTATATTTTTGTTATGAAATATTAAATGCAATAGTTCTTGATTGTTTCACAAAATCCCAAACTAGAGATGTTGTTTAAAGAAATCCATGGCAATAGGGGTTTTCTAGATTCTTGGCTTTCTCATTTACACATGGTCAGAACGATGATAATCACATTCTTTGTTAGCCTGTTTCTGTTGCTGATAAAAGAATGAATGAACAAATGAAATTTTGGGAGGTAGATAGGAGTGTGTAAGAGGGTAGCTTATTTGGTTTATGAAGCACAGTCCATCATGGGGGACATCAAGGCAGGTACCCAAGGAAGGCTGGAGCCTGGAAGCAGAAACTAAAGCAGAGATATGGAAGAATGATGTGTATTGGATTATTTCCATGGCTTGAGCCATAATGGACTGCCTCCCACCCAGAGACCCAGTTTGATGAGGGATTTTCTCAACTGAGACTCTGTTTCAAAGATGACTCTAGCTTTTAGCAAGTTAAAAAAAACCTCACTAACTCGTAATAGATAGTGTCTTTAGTTTAAACAGAAGTCCTTCCCCTTCCTCCAGAATGCGATAAAAAAATATTGACCTCAGTTTATCTCCTTCCACTTGGCAAGTTCATAAACTTTGTATCAAGTTGTTGTAGCTTCTGGGAAGAAATGTGAATGAAGATAGGGAAGTTTAGTGTGATAAGACTAAGAAAACTAGGTACTTGATTAACATAGAATCGTAAAATGAAAATATATTTTGAAAATATCTCATTCAAACAATATGTTTTAGCCTATAAATATAAAATGATGGATTCATATTTTAATGGTTGCTGCCATTCAATTTCCTTGCCTTTGTGAATTTATTTGAGTCTTAAAAAGAAAAAATACACACACATGCAAAATCCAGATGGGTACCCTGGCACATGCCTTAATCCAAGCACTCAGTAGGCAGACGGATCTGTGAGCACAAGGCCAGCCTGGGCTACATCGAAGGTTCAGGCCAACTAGAGCTATGCACAGACACTGTCTCTAAATAATAATTAAATAATAAAAACATAGTTCACCAAATTGCATGCATTATCTACAAGTTTATTAGATCGATATATTTCCTTTACCTCTTTAATCTAAAAATACCTATGGTAACTGGGCTAACCTTATAAAATAAAAAAATATTCTAGATACATTAAACATCATTCTCCATTCATCTTTCACAAATGTTAACATCTAATATAACCACTTCACACTTGCATGTACTACTCCTCCTACCCACATCTGTTCTATTTAAAACATTGATTTTATTATTGATTTGATCTTGGAATCTTTTTCTATCTTTGTTGTTCTTGGTTCATCTATATCACTCTTAGCTCTCTCCTTTCAACTTCAAATCTACACTTAAAATCACTTCAGAACCATCTGAAATCCTATCATTCCCAATGTGGACATGTTGCCCAATTTTTAAACATCATTTTTCTACTGATTTATGCAATAGAAGATCACCTACAATTTTTGTTGCTTGATTTCCTCCTTTGTCAAGTGAGACATAGACAGCTCTAATAATTCATGGTTTTAGAATATGAATAAACGTGAATGTCTTTTAAGAAATACTCTTTTAATAAAGTGGTTTTGGAAGCATGGATTGCATTTCATGCTGTTAAATCACCTCGCCTAAATTTGCATCTGGCATTTCCTTACTGAATTTTTGTTTTGGTTTTGTGTGGATAATTCATTCAGTCATGGCCTTAATTAGAGGCAAAGCTGGTTCTTCCATTTCACAATGAAAATGACACAGGCTCATTAGCATTCTGCTTGTAAGTCTGATGGACTTCAGAGAACTGATGATATGCAATCCTAGAAACTCACAATAGTCAAAAGCAACAACATCAAAACAGCACCATCTCTTCTCAGCAAATGAAGAAGAAAAGATGCGGTATGTGTTCATAAAGGCAAGCTACTTTTTATGAAAACAAAGAAATATGTTTATATTGGCTATGCTCTTTGTCTCCCAGAACTACACTTTGCTACAAAGTCATGAAATTATTTCAAATCTATTTTTCAGACAGTGGAAGCCAAAATAGCTAAATTATTCATTACATGTGAAAATATTTATTCCCATGTATCAAGAACTCTGGTTTCTTTTCTGCTGTTCCTAATAAGAACCCTGTGGTGTAAAAGCAGAGGCTGAGTGTACCAATTAACTACCCAGATGAATTCTGTACCTGCTCTTTGCATTGCATCAATAAGTGTTTTATAAAGTGTCATAAACTCTAGACTAAAAGTCCTTCATTCCCAGAGCAGCTTCACATTGTCTTCTGAACAGTGAGGTGCCTTGTGGCTTCTAATGGAAGATGGAGGGAAGTGGTAATGGAAGAAATAGATGGCACAGTCTGAGGAACTGTTCCGCTGCTGAGAGATTTATGGGGGACAGGTTTTCAAAATGCCAAATGAGATACTCAGAGAACAAACTTTGTAAGCCTTTTTCTATAAATACTTATGAAAGAAAGTGGGTCTGTACTGAGAAGAGAGGGTTAGGTGTGTAGGAATAATTATTCTTAGGGATGCTCCCAATTTGTACATAACAAACCAATGCAGTTTGAGAATATCCATGATCACTAGACTTCCTTAGTAGGGAAGGAAGGTTTTTGTTTGTTTGTTTCTGTGGTTGGTTTTGTTGTTGTTGTTTTGTATTTGTTTCTGTTTTGATACATGGATATAAATTTCAGATTTGAGATCAATAATTTAAAGACTTAAGACATAGAAGATGTCGTAATTATATATTTCAGTTTTTTTAAATTTGTTGCTAGAATCTAAACTGAAGCAATTTACTTCCTACTGGGATTTAATCAATAATCGAAGTAGCAAATTGAAATATAAATTGATATGTGCAGTACTGTTTTAGCTTTTAAGGTAATCTTATAACGATAGAGTTGACTTCCAAAGCAGTAAGATTGAAATTTTTAACTTAAAACATTTCTCAAGTTTTATAAAATACAAGAAGCACTGTAACTCCTCATTGAGGAGAAAGGGGCATTATAGATATGGGGAACACATAATTCTTGGCCAGTTCTTTTTATTGTGGCCACATAAATACTTTCATTAATTCCCTTTCCGTGTCTTTGAGTCATGTCACCAGTTTACCGCCCTTGTCTAATCACCTACTGTGTATTTTATACTTCCATCAGAAAATAATTCCCTCTACAGTTTTCAATTTGTTGTAACTGATGGAATTAGCTCTAGAAAAAGTATGATGGGTGTGAGGCATTTTATTGTACTATGCACCATTCTTAAATTACAGCGAAGTGAATGATGAACTGACTCTAGTATTGTACTTTGGTGGAAGCTGTGTGAGAAAGGAGAAAATCTGCTCAGGACACTTCTCTTTTACAACCTGGTGTTTGACTGAAGTAAAGTCTTTGTTAGTCTCAGAATTAAATGTGAAAGACACACTTTAGTTAGCTAGTCCTAGAGCTAGCTTGACCTGAATTGTTTTCTTGCACATATTATAATGCTGATTTTCTTTTAAACCCCCTTCTAGAACTCTAAAATTCTATTTCACATGGCTTTAGGTGAAAGAGTAATTCTACTTTTCTAATTCTGAAAGAGTTCTACTCACTTGTAAAATGGAGCAAGACATCCTGCCACTATCCAAACACAGGTGAAGATATACTTCTTTCTCCTGCCTTCGGCAGTTAACATTTGTCATATCTGATTGCTTGGTCTTGTTTTTCCCAGAAGTCACCTAGCAACATCTCTTTCTTCTGTCTCATCCCTGTCATTAAAGAATCAAATTATGAACAAAACATTTATAAAGTTGCTAAATAACCAGCTCTTATTTTTAGACCTTATGGAAGTCAGGAGAATCCACTGAATTTTGTGACATTGGTAGAAAACATATTGATTTTGGTGTTATTTTCTCATGGACTATGTGCCTTAATCTTAGGTATTCATGAATACATTATAGAAATACAGCTTTAGAATGTTATCATTAGCAATAACATGTTCCATGGCAGTATCTCTGCCTCAAATCAGGGTAAAAGACTCAAACTGTAAGTACATTAAACCAGTGATTACTTCAGGTAGCAAGTTGTTTAGACTCAATGATTTTCACTTTATTTAACATTAATCCCCATGTATCATTTCATGTCTGACTGTCAGCAAGCCATTTCATGGTAAAGAAGATTCTTTTTTGTGACATAATTACAGATTCATAAAAAATTTGTACAGGAAAACACAATAAGATGATTATCACACAAACTGAATCAATTTGTTGGATACTGTTTTACATGGTGGAAGATGTCCAAATATGAGAAAAGACTCCAGTCTTCATCTTAACCTAAGGTCTGAAACTTCAGACCTCTGCTGTTGTAGAAGAGCCAACCCTGAATAGGAGAGTTTAGTTGGCTGAACCAACACAGCTGCTTTTGTACATCAACATTTTGCATATCTATAGTTCACTATCAACGCAGAATATTACTATCAGTGTGCATAAGAATGCTTTTTCATATTCTCCCAATTAGATTAACTTCTTTTATGTATGTATCACATATCTATGCAGTTTATAACTTGTACAGCTTTTTAGAACACATATCACAAGCAGCATGCTTACAAAACCATCGCCTCAAGGATGCCTGACCTTGTTGTCCTGTGCTGCATTTTTAGAGTACCGAGGAGTCTGAGGACAGAGAGGCATTTGACCCAGACCAATGAGGACAACTGGCAGAGCTTTTCCTGGATCACTGTGTCCTAGTCTAGACCAGGTTCAGCCACAATGTACTACATTCTCAGTTAGAGGAAAGATGCCCAGCATGTAGAAAGATGAGAAATTTAAAGCAAAAAAATTGTACTTTGTTTCAACTGTGATTGGATTGTGAGTCAATGCCATTCTAGATTTAAAGTAATTCTGATGTATTTCTATTGATGGATGCAAATAGGCTAAAAGAGCATTAGCTGCTAATGGCAATATCACTTAGCACTTCAGATGAAACTGTATACAGAACTGTCCACACTGCCTCATAGAAATGACATAGAGGTGCCGAGAGGGAAAGTATCAGTAACTTTATACCCCCCAAAAAACTGATTTTGCTGCCAAGTTTTTAACTAATGCTCTCCTCCCCTAAAATAAAATATCTGCTTCTTTCCATGTACAGAGAAACACACCAGATATTTTAAGAATTCTTTTCACTTTCCTTATTTCTTAAAGCTCATTTAAATTTAGTTATCCCTTATAACACCATTTTACTTAGACTTGGAGGCCGTAGCATGTAATTTAAGCTCTGACCTGTTTGTATCCATTTTGAAAGTATTTTGTCAGTATCCACCTTTGATACTAGAAAAGAAAAAAAATGCTTGGAAAGCATACAGGACTAAAGAATTTTCTATAATACTTGCATGGAAGGAGCCAAAGATATAAAAGTCACACTGGCCAACTTGCCCCATTTCTATAGAAACTTTAGTGACTATTTGTTGAAAAGAAAAGTCTGTTTATTTTTAAAATAAATGAAAACTCCATGCAAATTCCTCTTAGATCTTGAAAATGCTGATTGTCTGTTTTCTGGGTTGTTGTTATTTCTAGAACCACTTGGCAGCTTGCATAGCTAATTACTGTATTCTCCTGTGTTTAATTCCAGCATTGCTGTAGGCTGCTTTAGGATACGGGGTAGGTAACAAGAATGCAATGGAAGGTTTAAAATACATCAACCTGGTGTTACAGAAAGTAGCATGGCAGAGATATAGTGTGTGTATATGTGTTTGTGTGTGTTTATGTGTGTTGTGTTTGTGTGTATTGTGTATTTGTGTGTGTGTGCATGTGTATATGTGTATTGTGTATTGAAGGATGGGTCAAACTAAAGAGCCATAGTAAATTTTCAACGATGTCAGATTTTGGTAGTTGGCCATGCTTATGAGGAGTGTTTGTGAGTAGGTAAGCAAGACATGGCTTAGTTGTCTGGACTCATTTTATGAATATCACTTAAGATGATACTGTACCATCCACAGGAAATGTTTTTTTCCTAAGGAAACTAAGTAATATTTACTCATAGGAATTCAGCTTTTTTTCTTTCTGATGAACATTTCTATGTAAGTATGTATGTATGTGCATGTGTGTGTGTTTATGAAATTATGAAGCCTGTTAGAACTTCTTTGAAGAAGTCCCGGCTTCATCCAAAAATGTGTCTGTCTGTCTGGTTGTCTGTATGTGTGTGTGTGTGTGTCTGTCTGTCTGGGTGTCTATGTTTGTGTGTGTTTCTTTTTTATTTATTTTTTAATTTTTTATTTTTCTGTATTCTCTCTACAGCTCCCTCCCTTGTCTCCTCCCAATCTCACCCTCCTTCTCTCATCTCCTCCCATTCCCCTCCCCTTGTCCACTGATAGGGAAGGTCCTCCTCCCCTTCCATCTGACCCTAGCCTATCAGCTCTCCTCAGGACTGATTGCATTGTCTTCCTCTGTGTCCTGGAGAGGCTGCATTCCCCAGGGGAAGGTGATCAAAGAGCCAGTCACTAAGTTCAAGTCAGAGATGCTCCTTGTTCCCATTTGGAGACTGAGCAGTCTATGGGCTCCCTCTGAATAGAGGGTCTAGGTCCTCTCCATGAATTCTCTTGGTTGGAAAAAAAATTCTCTTGGTTGGAGAATCAGTCTCTGCAGGACCCCCAGGGCCCAAGTCTTTTGGCTCTGTTTTTGTTTGTTTGTGTCATTTTGTTTTGTGTGGAGTTCCTTTCCCCTCAGATCTTTCTATCTCCCTCTTCTTCCATAAGGAGTCCCGGACTCTGCCCAAAGTTTGGCTATGAGTCTCAGTATCTCCTTTGATAGCGCGGATGAACATTTTTTAAAAAATATGTTTACTAAAATTTGGACATTGCTAATTTTAGGTGAACAAACCTTTATAACTTTCAGAGTTTGAATAATTACTGCCTGTACCAAATACAGTTCTAAAGTTATATTTTCAGTGTTTTGTGAATACCAAGTATGGGAGTAGGAGTGCTTTTGCCAAGATCATTGCCCAATTGTCAAAGAATCAGGAGGCCAGTGATGAGATTTTAGCTTTAAACTTTACTGAAACACTCAGAGGCAACACAGGTGAGGATAGTTCATTGGAAATTGCTCAGCCGCTTTGCTGCCTTTTTGTTGTTGGTGACAATGATGTGCTGGGGTATTGCTTCAGAGAACAGACCATGGGCTTTCACGCTCTGCCTAGAAGACTCTACAGTTCTTGAATTTATTACACTTCTTGATTTGTAGTTCAATTTTGTTGTTGTTAATGTGAATTTTACCAGAAAAAAACTACAGTTACTTCATATCAGAAAATTACAACAATGGTGAAATGCTATAATAGAGTTTATTTATGCAATTCTCCTAGAGCAGTCAAACTGGGAGAAGAGACTGTTCAAAGAAGACAATAAATGACTAGTTTTTTTTTTTTTGTATTTAAGTAAATGAGCAGATGATATGTACATAGGTAGGTAGGTAAATAGATACACAGGTAACTAAATAGATGGATGAATGATGAATGGATGGTTGCATGGATAGGTGGATGGAACTTTGTGGGATTCTGGTGGCTACAAGTAACAGAAAGGTGTTTCTCAACCTTTTAATGACAGCACAAATGACAAACATTTTGTATTTAGTGATTTGAGCCTCCACATGTGAACTTAGTTGAATGCTTGTAAGTTAAGACAGAACTCATACACTTTCTTAAAAACTATCGCTATAGCAACATAATTAAAATTTTCAAGGTCTGTCTCCCCTGAGTTTGCACCTGCAGTTAGCTTATTATGACACAACAACAAAGGATTTTTAACTCAAAATGCTTTGGAATGGTTAGGAATATGTTTTGAAAAAAAAATGGAGTTTCACAGTTGAAAGGCAAAATAGGGCATTCAGAATAAAAATACATTTGCATTCTTCATGCAATATTTGCCTTCCTTTATCTCCTTTACAGTATTCTCTTCAAGGCAAATGTCCAGTCTATATCTCGTGGTCCTAGCTGGTGGGGTTTTATCCACTTTAATGAGAAACATGTTGCCTTCTAGCATGTTGGAAGTGGGTCATAAAAAAATTAGGATTATATCCCAGGCTTATTTAATACTTGTTATTTTCCAGAAACTGTGTCATCTATCATGGCCTCTAAAGTCCTGTGTCTACACTCCAGAGATTGATAGTGAGTTCCTCCTACTTTTCAGGAGAATATTCATGTATCAGTCACTCAGGTTTTGTTAATATCTTTTACAGGGCCCAGATTTAAAGGTGAGCATGCCTGACTCAAATGATCCTGTGCTGTATTCTAGGGAGCAACAACAGAAGGTCCTATAATAGTTCCTAGACTTCTCAGTTTGTTAGGCAAATAGCTTGTCTGAGAAATCCAGAAATTTGTCAACTATGGAAAGCTTTCATTCCTGGTCTCAGGGTACAAGATTAGTTACCAAGACTGAAAGCAAAACCACATTAGATTGCATCTGCAAATGCTATCTAGGCTTTCAGGGAACAAGGTATCAATGAAGGTATGACAATTGCTTTTCCATTTTGCCATTTCTCTGTCAGCAAACTCAGTAGAACACAGAAATGATTAGCTTCTATTTAACTTAATCTTAGAAAATAACAATTGAGACAGGAGACTCGACAGAGTTGACAGTAGTGATTTCTGCTCTTGCAGAAGACTGGAACTTGATTCCCAGCACCTAAGTTAGATTACTCCCACCTCCCTGTAATTCCAACTACAGTGGATCCAATGTCCTTTTCTGGCCTCTACTGCCCCCTCCATGCACACATACACAAAAAACAAATGATAATAGAATTAACTCTTAGAGTGTTGAGATACAGGGAATAAAGCTTTAATAAGTTTTTCTGGACTCAGCGAAATAAGAAAAGACTGTTGGGAATCCTCACAATTCAAATATTTCTGGAAGAATCACATTGCAACTGGAGAAAATGAACATGTCTTGTGTGTATTAAGTGGTTATGAATCTCCTGGGCTTTTTTATTTGATAATCATTCTTGAAAATCTTTTTGTAAGAAACTGTTTATCTTTTGTGGGATTATTTTATGTGTCAGCTCAAAGTAAATCTGAAGATCAAACTGGAAGCTTAGAAGAGGGGAGAGATATTAATAATTTGAGTTGGCCTGAGTAAAGCACGTGCTTGAACATTTAGTACTTACACAAAAAGCTGGACATGATCATCCTCAGACATGTAACCCCCATGGTAGGACACAGAGAGAAGAATTAGTGGGGCTTGTTGGCTACCAGACAAGCTTGGAGTAGGAGACCCTGTAGGAAAAGAATAAAATGGAGAATAATAGAATAAGGCACTCAATGTCTTCATCTGGCCTCTCCACACACGCAAGCAAGCACGCACACACACATACACAAGTGCATACACAATACCCACCTACACAGTACATGCTCACAGTGTTTAGGGGAGTGTTGGGGCAGAAAAAGCGATCCACTTTGGACTCTGCAACAATGATATGTTGCTGGTATTATGGATGATACCAAATCTGTAAGGAAAACTACCTCCTGAACTTCCTGGGTTTTTTAAATTCACTTTACATCCCAATGATAGCTACCTCCTCCCTCCTCTCCTCATACGTCCACCCTTCCTTCCTCTTCTCCTTCCCCCCTCCCCTATGCCTCAGAAAAGGGGAACCCCCTAACCCACCCCAACACATGAATGTCCTGTTTAAAATGTAGGCTTGGATGATTTCATAATTTCTCCTGGGAACATTATTATATTGAATCAGTTTGTTTCTTGTCTTTGATCAGTGAGCATCTCAAAAAAAAATTAAGAGGAATGGGAGACAGGTCTGGCAGAGGAATGCAGGGAGGAAAGGCCACAGCCAGATAACATGAATAAAGCACCCCATACTTGTAGCAAGAGTTCTGTGACAGATGCTGTCCAGTGATGCATGTCCACACAGATTGCTTATCCAATGACGCTCCAAGTTCTCAATAGAAGGCAATTAGGAAAATCTTCCCCAGCCCTCTTGTGCATCTCTAGATGGTCATTGATGGGCCTTGCACAAACTGCTGAATGTTCTCAATACTTAACAGGCATGACTGATGTTGGCGGGTGCCATTCTCCAGCATTTCTTAAAGACTTTGCAAAAACATTCATTAAAACAGGGGAGCATTTTAACATGGCATATCAGGTAAGTATTGGAGAAAGTAGCAAATTATTCTTCTTGTTATTTTCACCATCTCCATGTCTAAAAATGAAACTTACAATGACAGGAGTATGTAACTAACTGGATGGAAATCTAGCAGGTCGGGACATATACCAGAGTCCCACACTGAGCACAGCAGTTACTAGCACTGGTCATATGACCCATGCCTGAGTGTGCCAGGGTTTTCCTCACTTTAATTATAAGAGGACTACTATAGATAACTGACTGCCTCCAAATGGGATGAATTCTTGGTTCAGTTAGCAGTTGAAGAGAATGGTTTTTCTGTATGTTCCTTGTGTTTTTTGTATGTTCATGTTTTGATGCTGCTTCATATGATCTTATCATGCTCTCATTACAGTTATATGTATTTTTATGTTTATAGAACATTTAAATAGAGAATTATTTTGTCCTTTGTAAAGGAAATGTCTATGCCTAAATGTTTAGGGAGTCCAGTGATAGGAATTATTATTTCTTTCCATGTTGCCATAAAGACAAAGAAGAACATGTACCAGTTAGAGATCCATCTGCATCTCCACAGTAAATGATTGAGCATCTTCATATACCAGCTACCATGCTAGTCAGTTCTGCTGGCTAGCCTTAGATCACTTCATGCTCATATTGCATCTGCATTGTCAGTGAAAATAACTCCTACACAGGAAGAAACCTGGGGAACTTAGGAAGGTTGCCCAGGGCCACAGAATTGGTAATTGATTGAGCTTGGTTTTAAGCCTACTTAGTTCAGCTCAGATGCAAATATAGGCCTTGTCTGTTCATTGTGGAAAGAGCAAGCTTCTCATATAGGACTATCTATCACATGGCAACTACACTGTTTGGACTTTTAGAATTTAATCACAGAGGCTGATCTGGTCGCTTTCGTTTTTCTCAGGTTCACTGGGATAGCATGTCCATCTTAAAAATCATCTTTGAGAACAAATAAAATCAGACACACCCCCACACACATACACATATCCACCTATACAATTGAGACAAATTATTCTGATATATTGAGCAGAACTTTGTAATTTAAGCGGGGAAAGACACATTGCAGAACTCCTTCCTTTACCATGAAGGGTATTTAGCAGAACAAGCAGATTGTCTATTGTTTCACAAACTCATTATCATAGAAGCATTTCCAACTAACAAAGGATTATGGAATCCTATAGTAATGACAACTCTTAAGAAAATATCTGCATCTACCTGCCCCTTTATAGATGAGCCCTAGAGACTGTGATGTATTGGTAAGAGTGAAAAACATTGGGTGGTTGGCTTTTCTTTTCTGCAATGTGAGGTTAGTTAGCAGTCGGGACACCACAAATTGAATTCAAAGGGAAAAGTAAAGGTGAACAGAGAAGTTAAAATTCACTACTCTTTATTAATTATAAAATGAGTGGACTTCAGTTGCTTTAAAATGATGTTGGAAGGAGCTGAAGAACTGGCCCAGACATTGGAGAATGCTGGCAGCTCATACTTGCCTGCTAACTCCAGTCCCAGGTGATCTGATGCCCTTTTCTATTTCGCTAGCATTGCACCCACATGGTTCACAGACAAGTGCAGGCAAATCACGTATTCATAAGATAAAATTTTTTAATTTTTTATATTAATTACAGTTTATTTACTTTGTATCCCAGCTGTATCCCCCTCCCTCATTCCCTCCCAATCCCACCCTCCCTCTCTCATCTCCTCTCTGCCCTTTTCTAAGTCCACTGATAGGGTGGTCTTCCTCCCCTTCCATCTGACCTTAGTTTATCAGGTCTCATCAGGACTGGCTTCATTGTCTTCCTCTGTAGCCTAGCAAGGCTTCTCCTCCCTCAGGGGCAGGAGGGTGGGGGTGGGGATGGGAAAAGTCAAATGATGGTAAAACCATCATTTCTGAAGACATTAACACGGTCATACTTCTTTTTCGAAGTGATGATTTATCATGGACCATCGAGCAGCTTTGCCCCCATCAAGTACCACATTTGAAAATACTTGTGTAAAAATCTTAAGTGCTTGAATTATGTCTGGGATCATATAGTAGTTTAGATAATGGACTTAATTGTTATAAAACCTTAAATCATGTTTAATTCACTGGTCAGACATTTATATCCTATTGCTAAGTGTTATACCAGGCACCAGAAAAGCAACCTTCAAGATGAGAATTATTATCTAATCCATAAAATGATAGAGCTGCCTCCAAACTGAAAAGAAACAACTGCCTTTCCCATCACTGTATGATAAACATTAGGAGCCAAAAAAGCAGCAGCCATATTTTCCACTGTAAAACTCTTTGTTACTCAAAAGTATTCAACAAATTACTATGGATGAATGAATTAATAAATAAGTAAATGCATGTGAGAAAATAAACTGCATGACTGCACTTGACTGTGCGTTTATTTCTTGGTCTGCATTTGATGGCTTCTGTCAGCCAGGCCTTCTCTCCATAATTTTCATTTCAAAAATAAAATAAAACTTTCAATATATAGTTAGATTTTGAAGGAAAACAGAAAGAGATAGTTTCCATGAAATTAAATAAAACTTCAGAAATATAAAACTATTGCAATAGAGTATGTAGGATACAGGAGTAGCTAAGAGATATTGAATACTAAATAAAGATAGAGAATGATCATTTGCTCCCTACCCCCAACCTCAGTCCTTTTTAAAGTAGGCTATATCTTAGTGCTATTCTGAAGGATAAGGATGTTTCATAAAAGTAGGCATATCAGCCTAATGCAAGACATTTTTAGTTTTTCCTTCTTTCTAACCTTCAGTCATTCTTCTTTCTACTAAACATAATGTCATTTTTTTGTTTGTTTCTCTACACTAAATTCCCACTGTGAAGTATAATGTGGAAAATAGCTATAAGGCTTCAGTGTCATTTCCAGAGGCATTATATAAGTCAGATAAAAGTTTTGAAATGTGTGATTTTTTTTTTTGGCCTCAGTTCTTATCTTCAAGTCTCAGTTCTTGAAAAGAATCTATAGTTTCTCCTTCCTATTTTGAGACTGTCACATATGAAAAATGGTGAGTAATACAGATTGTCACAAAAAGATTCGTAGTGAAACTAGATTCTGACTGTAATGAGGGCAACATATTCAAATACCATGTGTAATACCTCTTGGAGTTTTGAAGTCAAGATGAAATACACACTATTTAGATAGTTATATTTACAAAATTATTTGTTCATAACTGTGGTTATTTTCATACAATAATTTATCTATATAAATCTTAAAGAAAATATGCCAGAAATTTAAGTAGTAATAAGGTTTTAAACTAGTCCTACTAATTGAGACAAATGTTTAAATACAGCAGTGAACTGTAACACACAAAAGTATTTGAAACAGAGAAAAACATATCTAAAGAGTTATCAAAATTCTGAGTTTAAGATGATTTGGAAATGTACACATTCTTCTATTTTAATATAATAAAATTATGCTGAATTCCTCATACAAGTTCATTTGCACATTTTAAAATAAATCAACAAATAGACCATAGAGTGTTTCTATTATAACTACAGATACAGCCTATAACAGGGAGCATTTATGCACAGATCACCTTCAGAGAATCTCTTTCTCTGTGTGTCTGTCTCCCTCTCTCTGTCTTTCTCTGTCTCTGTTTCTCTTTCTCTCTGTGTCTCTGTCTCTCTGTTTCTCTGTCTGTCTCACTCTATATATGTCTCTCTTCCCCTTCTCTCTTATCTTTTCAATTTGTACTACTGGTAACTGACCCTTTATTTCTCTGTTTGTTTAAATGCTGTAGATACTATTTGGCATAGAACAACAGTAGAATTTGGGATCTAGGATACAATAGGTTGTCATATACAGTGAACAAGACTTAAGACTTAGTACCTCTGAATCTGTGTACTGGAAAGGAATACATAGTTGCCAGGCATGGATTAGCACTTCTAAACTCATTGATTAATAATTAAACTCACATATGTACTAAATACCCAGTGGTATAATGAATTCTATCTTGGGATAAAGGAAGCTACCCCAATGCTGCCTTGTGAAGCGCCAGCTGGAGTGAGGGATACAGACCCTGTTCAACTGACAGGATTAAGTTAGAGTGAAAAGCGAATGTAGTCAATGAAGTAGATGCTTAGCAATCTCCTCCAACAATCCACAGAGCTGTCCAACAACATCATCTTATTAATTGTAATAAAAATTTAGTTAATTTCAGGTGTCATCAAGTTACAACCACGACTAGCAATCACAAGCATTTAAAGTCTACATTGTGAACACTTCCCTGCTCACCAAAACATTTTGCACATCAAATTTGATTCCTACAACATACTCATGGGATAAGGAAATTATTATTTTAATTTTCTTTCCTCTTTGCTCATTTTGTTTCCTTAAGACCACCCAGGATATTCTAGAATGCCTACCCACGCCTTCTCAGTGCTGGGATTACAGTCATGAGCTACCAAAACTAGGTTAGTTAGGGGAATTGTTACGGTTCAAAAATTGGTATCCTTACATATGTATCCACATGCATATATATATATATATAGTATGTGTGTATATGTGATTTAAAATATAAGATGCAATCCAAGACAATGGACATCATTTTTAAGACCATAACTGAGACTTGAATTCTGAGCTAATTTTTGGTCAATATTGATCAACCTAGTAGAGTGATCCTCAGCCTTCAGAATGCTGTGATGCTTTATTATACTTCCTCACATTTTGGTGACCTCCAAACATAAAAGTATTTTTGTTGCTACTCTATGGCTGTAGTTTTGCGGCTGTTATGAATCAAAATGTCAATGTCTGATATGCAGGACATCTGATATGTGATCCCTGTAAAAGGGTTGCTCTTCCTCCAAAGGGGTTTCATCCCATAAGTTGAGAACTGCTAACCAAATAGATCTTTAGGTGTGTCAGCAGTGTCATCTCCAAACTACGCATAAGCCAAGTAGTGTGAGCCATGAGGAGGGAAGCAGTCAAGTATAGAAGCTTAGCACTCCAGTTCAATAGAACCAGTAAAGGATGAATTCTCTTAGTAGCAAATGAAATGCCATTATGAAGTCTGAGATAGATAAAGCTCATTCTCCAGTATTGCCTAGGGACTTCTTTTGTAGTGCATTTGTTCAGATGCTGGCTTATTTGGGGATCTTGATTGATGACCTTATCTGTATGCTGAAAATTAACTTGTTAAGTTCATTGTGTCCAACCATATCCCTATTCCTTGCTGTTTCATTTCAAGCATTGTGTGACACAGAGGTTCTCACATACCACCCACTGGGTTACCTAAAGGTCTGTCCAGAGGACACAGGTTCTGATAATTCCTTCCAACCCCCCTCCCACCCCAAAAAAGGTCTGGATAACTGGCTGTCTGTGATTCTGTCTTACAATGTTGATTTTGAATTTTCAATTAAGGATCATTAATTTAAATATTGCAAACTTTATCAATAATTCATATCTTGAATATTTTAAGGACAAAAGAGTATTTCTAAAATATTATCACTTCTATTTGTTTATTATCAGAATATAATAAAATATCACTTGACAGAATTCTGTATGATGATTGAAGGACAAAAATATCTCATGAAGACAGAAGTTAGTAAGAAAGACTTTGGAAGTTGGATGGATTTTGATTAGTGGCTTATTGGAAAGAAAATAGAGAATAAATGATAGTATTACTATTCAAGTAGATTAAAAGACAGTAAAAATTCAATAATTTACTTTTTTTCCTCTATGCCAAGAATTTAGTTACAGGTTTATGTTGAAAGATTTCTTAGATAAACTACAAGATTCGTACAAGTAAATGAAAAACTTTCTGAATTTACTTAAAACAACAAATTGAAGGTACAGAACTGCTTCTGTGTTTAAGAGCATATGCTACTCTTCCAAAGAACACAAGTTCAATTCCCTATACCAACAAGATAGCTTACAATTACCTATAACTCAAATTACAGACTATCAGGAGCCTTCTGACTTCTATGGGCTCCAGGCACACATGATAACAAATATGTACATGAGACAAACCACTTATATAAATGAAATTTAAAATTTTTTAAAACATTAAAAAAATAGAACAGCAACACATGTGCTGAAATAAAACATTTTACAATAAGGCTTTCAAAACTTGAACTCTAGCATTGATACTTTTCTTCCCTTAGTGTTCATATCAAATAATAGAACCATTGTGTATGTGTCTCATTGTATATGTAATTTCCTCTTTTAATGAATGTAGTGGTATCTTTTTCACACTGTGGTACTTTTCTCCTTCTGCCACATTTTCAGTTATTTTAAGTTAATTTTATCATGCATCTTTATAAGCTACCTTGAATCATTTAGAAACCAAGATTGGTTGGGATGGGTGAATTCATATGTGCATATATGCATACCTGGATGTATGGTTGGATGGCTAGTTATGGAGTAAGAGATAATCACATTTTACTGAAGGTGTAGATAGTCTCATTAATTAGACATATAATTGTGGTTATGTTTTATGATTTTTCTAGCTCCAGTTTCCTTATATATAAAATTAAAAGTGTGCATGAATGATTACTAAAGTCAGTATCATTACAAGAAAAGCTATGAATGTGAGTATCATGATTTCCTTCCTTTACCTGTTACATGCCCATAGTAAAAGCCTGGGTTTTGAAATCCTGCTGATCGAAGCTATCCACTGCTGGCATGCTACAGTCATAAAATATGTTTTATCCTCATTATAAATAGAATTTCAATTTAACCTGTGTGACTAATAAGCCCATTCAGACTGAACACCATTGAAAAGCCTCAATTTACCTGTATAAACATCTGTCAGTATTTAATTTGGGAATAGCCTAAATCATTTCAAAAACTGATTTGTTCAAAACCAGAGCAAACTGGACTACCCCCTTCTCTAGTTTCCCTTTCAGCACATTTATTTTACCACCTGTAGTATTTGGAAGTCTTACACTCCAAATTCTGACTATTGAGAACAGATTTTTGCAATCCTTTTCTGAAAGTTTAAACTTTTGACTGATCCTCCAGAGTTGCATTGGCTAAAACTAGAAATGCAATATGAGAATTAAAGCCCACAGTAGTTTAAAAAATTATAAAAGAGACATGCTGTTTTATTTAAAAGTAATAATTTAGTTTTATTTTTTGCATTAAATTTCTTTCTTGAATGTTTTATTGTGTTATATAAATTAGCTGAAAGAAATTCCCTTTTAATTAGGCAGGAATCTAAATTTGTTCTTTCTCTTTTCCCTAAAACACATTTATCTGCAACATTATGTATGTTTCTGCAAATCCTGAGTTTTTCATGTTAAGATAACGAGAGTCAAATGTACACAAAAATGCGTGTTAACAAGAGTAAGATCTCTTTACCGAGCTGGAGCTTTTCTGTGCAATCCACCGACACTGTTCTGAAATCATGGCATACGTTTTAAGCAGCTGAAACATTTTTTGAAGAAAATTGAGTAGCTTTCAAGTCTGTCTTTTCCCCAAGCAGAGAGATGATTTATGGTCACTTTTTTGTAATAGCCTTGGGCACCAATTGGCAAAGAACATTTAAAAAATGTGATTGCTGGCTATTTTCAGGGATGTATAAGCTCTGCCCTAAATATTCATGAATGCCAAAGCTCACATATTCAAATTGGGTAAGTGAGTATACAAATGGGTAGGTTGTTGTTGTGTTCTTTTAGAAAGTACTTACTTCTTCCACCTGCATTCTGGGTAAATTATATATACATATATAATATATGTATTATTATACATAACATTTATAATATATATTTTATGCACCTATAATACATATATTATATATTACTTATATTGTGATATAAAGAGAATATTGTGATATATAAGAGAACAAATTACTGTACTTTAAGAAGAACATTTACATTAAAGTTTAGATTCAATAAAAGACCATAATTGAATAGTTGGAATTTACCCTTTTCCTTACAAAGCATGTTTCTTGTTTAGCTTGGTGTTTCTTGTTTGTGTCTTTGCCAACAGGAACTGTTGTTCAGCACAGCCTTGTATTATGAAAATGACATCTAGAAATGCTGTTGTTCTTAGAAGGGACATAAAATTTATTCACTCACTCACCATATATATTTATTAACCACAAAGACACTTGAGCTGTACTTTATTATTTGTTAATGGCAAGTAGTGTATGTATTTCAAGTACTTGTGGAGGAGAACTCTGTGGAAAAGTGGGTGTTGTTCTAGTTTATAGACTAACAAGTAGTCTTCCCTGAAATCCTTAACTATTGGATAAATTTCCATAATGGCTCCTGATTACTCTTTACCCAAGTCCTATTAAATGTTAGTGTTCATATGCAGAACATGATAGTTCCTTTATTTCTCTCATTCTTCCCATGTTGTTCAGTCTAAAGGTATGGAGACATCATTTTTTAGACATGTGAAATAAGAATAGATGCTTGCTATGCTCAGGCACAGGCATAGCTCTATTAGGGAATCTCAGCATGGTTCTTTGACATGTGAGTGGTTAAATGACAGTTAGAGACACTTATCTAAATGGGTTGTTATGTAAAGTTAATGCTTGTGCCTGATAGCTGTTCTGTCTCTTACAACAGGTTATCTTTCTAAGAAAAGGTTATAAACATCAAGCAAAAGTCTACCAAAGAATAGAATTGATTCATGTGACATATTTGAGGTTTTTAATACCATACTCTCAACAGTAAGTCAGAGAGAGGCAGCTGCAAGCACAGTGAATTAAATTTCAATTACACAGCTTTGGCTAGAGAATTGTTTGGTTCAATCCACCTCCTGAATGAAATTTGATTTTTTCTTTCCTTCATGAGCTGCTTCTTGATTTTTTTTTCCCCTTTCTTGAGATGCTTCTTGATTTTTTCCTACCATGGAGATTTCAACCAAGCTCTCTATTAATTTGAGACTTTCATTTGCAAACGTATTACTAGTGTTTAGTTATTGCTGAAAACTGTAATAATCAAGAATATACATGCATTAGAGCAGGATATTACATTAAAACCTAAGTGTCTGTTTATAGACGAGCTACATTTGTCTGTGATTTACTTTACTTTAAGAGTGCTGTTCAAGATACTATTATATGACTTCTGTATTTTACATGTAGTGTTTTATGAAAAGGTACAATATTTTTCTACTTAAAAGGGAACTATCCCTAAAGAAAATAGCTTTGAATGGATTAGCTTGCATTACCTAAGCAACTAGCCTGCATAAAACATTGTCTGATGACTTTGTACATATGTAGCAATGAATTCATTATAACAGACAATGCTCCTCATTTATAGTTGATGTTTGCCTAAATCACAACTTGAGTTGAGACTATAAAAGATGGAAGTATAAAAACTACCTAATATAACTCTTAAATCTTAATACAATTGCTAACGTGAAGCTTCCAGTTGAAAAAATAGTTTGTATAGCTTTCAGTTAAAAATATAAATCTTTCCAGCTTCTGGCTATTACAAATAATGCTGCTACAAACATGGTTGAGCAAACATCCTTGTTGTATACTTGAACATCTTTTAGATATATGCCTAGGAGTGGTATAGCCAGATGTCCTTCAGTTGAGGAATGGATACAGAAATTGTGGTATATTTACTCAATGGAATACTACTCAGCTATTAAAAACAAGGAAATCATGAAATGTGCAGACAAATGGTGGGATCTAGAAAAGATCATCCTGAGTGAGGTATCCCAGAAGCAGAAAGACACACATAGTATATACTCACTTATAAGTGGATGTTAGACATATAATATAGGATAATCATACTAAAATGTGCACACCTGATGAAGCTAATCAAGAAGGAGGACCCTTGGTAAAATGCCAAATATTCATTCAGAAAGGCAAATGGCATGGACATCAGAAGAGGGAGAAAATGGAACAGGACAGGAGCCTACCACACAGGGACTCTGAAAGACTCTACCCTGCAGGGTATCAAAGCAGATGATGAGACTCATAGCCAAACTTTGGGCAGAGTGCAGGGAATCTTATGAAAGAAGGGAGAGATAGAAAGATCTGGAGGGGACAGAAGCTCCACAAAGACAGAGAGAAAAAATCTGCGTCCACGGATCTTTTCTGAGACTGATACTCCAACCAAGGACCATGCGTGGAGATAACCTAGAACCCCTGCACAGATGTAGCCCTTGGCAGCTCAGTCTCCAAATGGGTTCCCTAGTAATGGGAACAGGGACCTGTCGCTGACATGAACTCAGTGGCTGGCTCTTTGATCACTTCCCTCTGAAGGGGTGTAGCCTTACTAGGTCACAGAGGAAGAAATGTAGCCAGTCCTGATAGACTAGGATCAGATGGAAGGGGAGTCCTCTCAGTGTACTGGGGAGGGGCATAGGAGGAGAAGAGGGCGGAATGATGGGCTTGGGAAGGGCTGAGAGAGGGGGCTACAGCTGGGACACAAATTGAATAAACTGTAATTAATAAAACAAATAAATTAAAAATATATAAAACTTTACTATTTATAAATATAGCTCAAAATTATTTAATGAAAACAACTCCATGTTCATGAAATATTATTGTTGGTAATTTTGGAAATTTTCATCAACAATTACCATGTGATCATACTCTAAATACTTTTTATGTATTGATTTATTCCTTAAAAACAATGTCTATTATAGTCATCATATTTAAAGATAGGAAAAATAAAACATAATCAATGATTACATTTCAATAGCAGAGTTCCTTAATTTTAGCACCTTTGATAATTCTTGCTGTATGAGGCATAAAATATGTTTTAGCCCATTTCATCGCATTCTAAGCCTCTAGTTACTAGATATGCTCAGTAATACCTTCCTGCACCAAAAGCACAACAGGAACAACCTCATAGAATTCCAGACACCACCAAATGCCCCTCCAGGTACGGGAGGAGAGGAGGAAGTAATAGCACTCTTGGGATGAGAGCCACTGTTTTAAAGAATGTGCTCATACTGAACTCCTCTTAGGAAGCATATTACAACAGTGACAGTTATTGATTGCATCAACACATTTAAACGTTCCCAAGGAAAAAAAATGAAAACTTCTCTTATAACTGTAATTACTAACTTGATTCTGATTACATTGAAAGAGTCCCTGGGTGAGGACAATAGCTTCCTGAGAAATGTTGGCCTCAGGAAAAGCTCAGTATCTGCTCTAGGTTAGAATGGATTAATTTTCCCGAAGGACACCTCATTCAACTCATGATACCATATTATCCAAGTGGGTGAACGGCTCAAAACCAGCTTGTGCCAAAAGCCAGTTGGGTCTTTGATGAAACTCATTCTAATGAGAGATGAAGTGCTGTTCAGGATATGGGCTAATGGCCTCCTCTTTGAACAACTATGGTTCCAGGAAATCTGGTATTTTGAAATGTCTTCTTGAACATGACAGCAGGAACATATATGAATCCAGAAACTCTTTTAGAAAAATTAAGAGCGAAACCCAATGAAGTCATGTCCACATGCTGTGTAAAGGCTTGTATTGATTTTAAGGGATATTGGGAATGAATTCTGCTTTAGGAACTAAAGGCTTTAGGTCATGAAGATTTTGCAAACTTTATCTGTCATTAAAGTGCCTCCTTCCTTGTCTCCACTTGTCTTAACATTTAAAGGTTTCTTTAAATCTTTATCCCTGGCAATATTGTGACTCTCTGAAGACTTTACGTCAGGCCACCTTATTCCAGCTCCTGTTATATGGCTTCATCATTTTGCTCTCAAGCATCCCGTGAGCAGCCCAGATCTCCAGGACTCTCTGCAGATGTGATGAGATCTTGCTCCTGCAGACTTGGTCTGTTTTATGTTAGCATTATTCCAATCTGATGTAAGCCTCTACAGAGCCATGTAGTAACTCTTCTGGGCTACTTACTGCACGTGAGCGACAGGGAAAAACAGCCTTGATATTTGTCAGTGTGTTGTTCAGGTGACCAACTGCTGGGATTTGCACTGTGAGTTTTATTACAGCAACAGTTACCTTTTGGCTGTAAGTGCAGTGAAGCAACTGTCATGTCACTGAGGAAATGGTCACCTCTCCCAGCCTACTCTGCATACACGTTTTACTTACTATTAAACCTTGATGGTGGAAAGGACACCGAGGAAATAGCTTCTACTATCTGGATATTGAAAAAAAAAATAACATCGGAGTATAAAATTTTAAAAACTGAAATATATCTCAACTACATTTGTCTCATTTTTGCCCCTAAAAAAGATATATTTAATTTTCTACTTCATCTGTGTTTCCCAATGATGACAAGATCCATCTCGAAGCTTTACAAAACTACCTGTTCACATATGTAAAAATTTATGGCTGTTCTGCTTCAGAAAGCCAAGCACAAGTGCTGCATAAAGCCCACTGGTGCATACGTTGTAGCTCTTTAGGGCTGTAATCAATCTCAATTCAACCGTTTCTGCCAGGTTGTTTAAAACATCTGCATGCTCCTGTATGTAGCCTCTCATTGTAGTTGGTTCATTGAGTGTCTACCAAGTATAGATACCCAGTTTTGTGTCCAAATGTAAAATAAGTTGTAATCAAGATCATACATACATGGAGTTATTTCTAGGCGAGATCTAAAATATGTTTGTGAATCTAAGCTTTATGTCTTGTGCCTAGAGGAAGGAATGTAATGAATTTGTTTTCTTAACCTATAATGCAAACACAAACTGTGTTCAAATTGTAAATGAAATGGAAAGTGTGGTTAGGACACCTTTAATTAACCGACTCACTGTGATTCCTTTGCAGACCACAGACGATATCCTTGTGGCCTCAGCAGAGTGTCCCAGCGATGATGAGGACATTGACCCCTGTGAGCCGAGCTCAGGTGGGTTAGGTTAGTCAATTTTTTTTCTTACTTCCTTGCCTTTATTGTAAATCTTTGTTGCATGTTACATTCTATAAAGAGATGTCCATTTATATATTGAGGGCTACCTTCGGCCACCTTATTATAAAGTGGTACTTTATCCAATGAGTTTTAGTTGGAAATGGGGGTGGAGAGAGGTACATGATGATATTTGGGGAGGTAGAAACAGGAAGACAAGGATTTCAAAGCCTTCCTGGGCTGCATGAAATGAAGTCCAGACTGGACTATAGGAGACTCTATCACAAAATTAAAAAACCCAAACAACAGCAAACAAAATATCCAATGGGCCTTTGACTTTTAGTAGTATAAATTTTCTCACTCTAAAAAATAAAATAAAATAAAACAAAACCACCAAAAATCGATATTTTAGCTAGGTTGTGGTGGCTCATGCCTTTAATCCCAGCAGAGGCAGGAGGATCTCTGTGAATTCTAGGCCAGCCTGGTCTACAGAGTAAATTTCAGGAAACCGAGGATTGCACAGAAAAACCCTATCTCTGAAAAACAAATACAAAAAGCAAAGAAAGAAAGAACGAAAGGAAGGAAGAAAGAAAGAGAGAAAGCAAGAAAAAAGGAGAAGAGATATTTTAGAGAAAAGCAGTAGGGAGGGAGGCAGCACACATGAGTACTTACTGTTGAGAGTCTAGCAGCTTCTGTGGTCATTTTTGTGTAGAGTTCTTAGAATGGGTTTTCCTATGGTTGCTTGTAGTAAAAGTGGAAAGTTAAAACTTTACTGTGAATTGTGAAAAATCAGTTGATCTTTGTACTGAAAAACTTTACCATGATTCAGTCTACTGGAAAATTATCTTAAGTTATATATTTCCAAATTTTGAAAGTTGTGTGGCGATAGTAAAAAAAAACAAAAAACAAAAACAAAAAACAGCAGATACAGTCCTTGACTGGTTTTTAAAAAGAAAGGTGTGAAAGTTTAGAGTGCTGTTTCCTCACAGGTGCCTACTAATTTCTCCTTCTTCGGGAAGCATTTGCATCTCATCTGGCGAGGAGGACACTTTTGCTTACCCTTGTGCTGCAAAAAGGATACTGTGGCCCTAACAATGAGTGAATCCCAGTTTGTTTCCACCAAATATTCATGGTAGTAGACATATGCCCATTAGTGTTGATGTGATTCCTTGTGGTGTTAGCAGAATGACTGCAGGAGATGTGACCAACCCATAACCTTCAAAGAGCTTACCTAGAACCCCAGAAGAATTTGTCACAATAAAGTAAATAATTTGCATTCTTGTAAAATGTATACACAATTTCAAAGTCGATCTAATCATTTTAAAATCTGAACTATTTCAGGGTGCATAGGCTGTTTTTCTGTTTGGGTATCACTTAAACTACTGTCTATAGTATACTGCATATGCTTAGAGGTTGTTGCCAGTAAAGGAAAAGTATACCACAGTGCATTCTGGGCTGCTCATTTCCAGGAGAGCTGAAGCTGCAGGTCATTGTGAGCTGCCCTACGTGGATGCCGTGTACTGAACCTGGGTCCTCCACAGGATCACCACATCTTCTTAACCACTGTGCCCATCTTCCAGCTCTTTCTCCTTTTAATTTGCCCGACAGTTGCTGCTTTATTAAATGTCCAAATAATAGGAAGTGAGCAACATCTTGTCAACAGCTGTATTCTAGATGGTCTTGGGGTCTTCTCTTCTTTACTGAATTTATGATGATCTAAACAACCTTGATTATCTACCTAATACTAGTTTACCAATGTATAGCTGTATTCTCACTCATAAGTAGGCAAGCAGCATGAAACAGGAACCTGTATGAATGCATACCTCCATGGAACACTTTTTCTATAAATTTTTATACACTTTTCTAATACATTGTCTGCTGCCCCAAATATAAGATACATAATTACTGAGTTTATCCAATAACTATTTTAGTGTGTGTGTGTGTGTGTGTGTGTGTGTGTGTGTGTGTGTGTTTGCATGCCCCATGGAGGTCAGAGGAAGATAGTAGGTATCCTACTCTATGTTCTGTCATTCTTTGTCTTATTCCTTTGAGACAAGTTATCTCACTGTACTTGTAGCTTAGAATGCATTTTTTTCTAGGCTAGCTGATTAAGGAGTTCCCAGGATCTGCTTGCCTCTGTCCCCCAATATTGGGGTTAAAGGTATTCAAGCCCATTTTATAATTCTATTTTTTTTTTCCTCTGAAACAGGGTTTTACGGTATAACCCTGTTGTAAACCAGGCTGGCTTAGTACTCACTAAGATCTGTTTGTCTCTAAGTCTGGGATTAAAGGTGTAAATCTCCACAAACCCAGTGGTCAGGGTTATTTTTTTTTATGTATATACTGGGATCCTCATGCTTGACAACATGCTCTTTTACCCAAAAAGCCATCTCTCCTGTCTCTTCTTATACTCTCTCACACAACCTGGCTTATTTAACTTCCTATCTTTCCGTATTTCTTTCCTTACTGCTTAGTTTTCTGCTCCTCAGATCTTGTTAGAGTAGGTAGGTACTTTAGAGCAGGGGCTGCTGCGTCTGCTGTTCTGGTGACCTTATCTGTCCTGCAGACAATGGGGTGCCTTCAAGGG
>CM053755.1:49140043-49175462 GCA_028658305.1 Pachyuromys duprasi | reverse complement strand
TTATAATAGCATCAATTAAAATTCTCAGTTTATATAATTTGTCTGCTTTCCAGCTATTATTTGAGAAAAACTATCTATTTTCTTGACCCTGCTTGAATCTGAATATTGTTTCCCTTTGAGATTTTTCTTCCACGGGCTCTTGTCGATCAATGTGCCATTTCCTTACATCTCTTTTCCAGTTGTTGTCCTTATATTATTACAAAATAATACTGGTAATAATTGCAATTGGTGATATCATTAGACTTTGTTTACTACTAGACATATCTAGGTAAAAATCCTTTCGTGTATATGCAAGTCAAACTGAAGGCAACAAGGCCTTTAGAACCCTAGCACCCTAAGGTAGATTTCAGAGACACACTTGTGTGCTACATGCAGCTTTGATTCCCTAAGTCAGTGAAAACAGCTACTAACACAAGTTTTCTGGATATTTCACTTTCCCTGCCATACCACAGACATACACCTTCTGAAAGAAAAAAAAAAAAAGTTTGCCCACTGAGATTGTGTCACCTTTGGTATTTAGATGGCATCCTTCCTAAAGATGTTGAAAAACAAACAAACAAAAACATGGAAAGCAAATGTAGCCTCTTCTTTACACCAGCAAATTATACCTTTTATTAAGGGTTGGATAGGTTTAGATTGCTGTGTAACTCCACTCAGTGCTCTTAATGAAGAGGGAGTTGTGTATTTAATGATTAATTTCATCATTGTTCAAGTGTTACCTAGTTATGTATATCCGCTCCTGTGCTGGCCCTGGGTGGGAAAACACAGTGTATACCCTCATGTTCTTTTAGAGCTTGATTTTTTTAAGGACTATTTTTTATTCTACTTTAGAAGCAACCCTATATTTGTGCTTTAATTTTTTTCTTATGATTTTCAAGTCCTTCATCTAAGACATTAAAATATCGCCTGTTTCTTTAGAGGCATTTCAAACATTAAAGTGAATGTATTTAAGGTAATTATTGCAATGCCTGGATTGAAGTTGAGCACAAATGGCTGCTTTTCCTTTTTCCAATTCATTTCTATAAAAGTAATATCCAAGCTATTTTTTCCCTTTTACATAATGCTGTTACTTTTTTTGGCTGAAACTGATGGGCAACTGATGAAACCACTTGGGCCTCCTGATGGGAACAGAGCATGTTGAAACTAGACCAGGAACCACCCCCTGGGTGTAAACACATGGATCTCTGTTACAGCTGATTCTAGCCACACAGTCCTGCGTGCTGAGAACTGAATGATGGCTTCATGTCGGTCCAGTCAGGGGTTTAGAGTACAAAAGGAAGGCAGGCAATGCAGGACAGCTAACCAAATCCTATCTCTGCAGGCAGAAACTTCATGGTCACAGGCCATCACTGTCCAAAAATGCCTTCTTATGCTGCATGGACAAGGACCTTCCACATGGTTCTTTGTTCTTTGAACAAACAAACAAATAAGAAACCCACTTGCACCTGCTTTGCTTTTCCCTCAGGCAAGACACATGCTTTCAAGAGTGGGTGGATAGTGGGTGGGAAGTATGAAGAGCAATAACTTGTTCCTATATGTGTTTTTGAGTGTTTTCTGTTATTATTATTTTTATTGTACCATTGGTATGTAAGTATACATATTTCCTATGTCTCTTTTAGAAAAATAGGCTTTTGTAAATGAGTTTCCCTGATACCTTTTATTTTGGATTTGCTTAGTATACTACTGGAATGCCAACATTGCAAACTCACATAAATATTTAGATAATATTCCTCCATCTCAGTTTTGTACCCTCCCTCGAACAGAATACTATCTCCGTACTGGTGGGTGAAATCTGAGAGTGTGATTTCCATGGTGATATTTAAGGCCTTCAATGAAAACAGCGACCCTTTTCTGGTATGGAAGCTTCCTGGTGAATAATGCCAATTTGCTCCAATAAAAACAAATTTTGCTTCCTCCAACATATTTAGAAAATCCTCCTATATTTACATGGTGAGGATAGTATGTCAAATCTCATATTTAATGACATTGAGCTGACTAAACACTGGAGACTTCTCAACTAAGTAAATCATTGTTACACTAGAAAAAAGAAACACCTCTTCAATAATAAGATCAGTCAGAATCTCTATCTCCCTTTCTCTCTTTCTGTGTGTGTGTGTGTGTGTGTGTGTGTGCATGTGATCTTTTATAGTTTGTCTGGTGTCATAGAAATGAGCTGTCCGTCCACCACTCTAAGCAAACCTTGGCTGGATATCAGTTATATCTCTTAGGCCAGGTCTTAGATGTATGAGTATAGACAAATACATAACATGTATTTTTAGATTTAGTAAAGACAGATCCTGTGCTCATCAGTGCTTTTAGTCTTTACAAAAATTATTTTATTTCCCACTTTAACGAAACTATAAACTGTTTTCATAGCTGTTGAGATTCACAGGATTGTTACTGAGGCAAACCTGCTCTCTGACCATCCTAGTTGAGAGAAAGTGGACTTTTGGTTTCTTGAAATGCAGGTTGTTCTTATAAAATTTAGAAACCTCACAAATACAGAATTGGCTTTTAAGATGTTCATTTAAATAATTCCCTGGAATAAATTTAAATTTGATGGCAAAAGGTCCTTCACATGTATTACTATTCATTACAGAAAATTTGCTACAATTACTGTGCAATTTTGAGTGGTTTTCCAGTATGCTATTTTGAGGAAAGATCAAAGGATTTCTATTGAACTGATCCCATTAACCATTAGGAATAAAAATATGTATATTGAACAAGCTGCATTTTTTCATTAAATAAGTAATCTCAGTCATTTAAAGGAATATATCATTTATTAGACCATATTTTTGAGACTGATTAGAAGATAATTTTGTTCTTCATTTAAATTTGGGTTATTTATTATGCAATCATTCAAAAGTGAGTCTAATTAGCCAATAATAGCCAACACATTGCTTTTAAAATGGAAGATTTTGAGCTGCAACCAGAAATAGAGCGTAATGAATGTTGGATTTTCGGGAACATTGGAGTGGCTCCTGAGTCCCAGAGCCCAGTGAGCATGGAGGGCCTGACACCCAGGATGGTGGCCAAGTTTGGCACTGATGAATGTGCTATCAGTATGCAGTATGCTGGACTATTGTTTGTTTCCTTGACTTTTTTTTTGTTTTTACTGTACATAAATTTAATTCTGTGGGATACGAGGGTAAAAGAAAATGGAATATGGTCATGAGAGAAGAAAGACACATATATCATACTTAATATCCTTCCTCCTTCCTTCCTGCTTTTCCTGCTTTCTCCCTCTCCCCCTTTCCCTGAACTGGGATCAGACTACAACCCTTCTCTTATTCTTGGCAACTACAATAAATCTGAGCTACAAATCTGCCCCTTGTCATTCTTACTTTTCTAAACTTGTGTATTAGAAAGGAAATTTACATTAAAGAAAATTAAACTGCAAGGAAAATTTGTTCCAAATTATTGCAATAAGAGAGGGGTTGTTAGACTTCTTCCCGAGCCCAGAGATTATAGGGAGAGAAAGCAAGGAGGCAGGGTTTTTAAGAGAAAGGATGGAAAAATTGGGTGTGGGTTGATTGTTTTGGGCCATTGGTTTCAGCCCAAAGAAGTTTTTCAAAAGCTTGGGGCTGCCACCCACCCCTGCCTTCCCAGAAGAAGCTAGAGAATGAGGATATTATCTCTCTAGGTGTTTACATTGCAAAGTGATGATTCCAGGGTCCTTCATTTAAATAGACTGTGGTTTTAAAACTGGAGAGAGGCTTTAAAATATTTACATATCAAATAGCCAAAGAAAGCATCTAGAATTGAAATTGTTACACACACACACACATGTTTACAGTGACTTGCTACACTGAACAGCAATGCCTCTTCTCTAATAGCTGCAAAGTAAGTTTTTAAGCAGCCTAAGTATGTACAGCATCAGTGCTTCAATAACATGTTTTATATCACAGCTTTATTAGAAAAATGCTTATTCACCACAAAGTCTAAGAACAGTACAGCACATATCCTGTTATGCTTTGAACGAGGCAATTCCATGCCTCCCCACCCTCTGAAAGCTCAGCAGCCATGAGGAGAGAAATAGATTGTATTCAGAAAAATGTATGTCTGTCATGAAAATGTAAAGCTGTGGCCACAAAGGAAGACAGTGGAGCCAGTCCTGATGAGACCTGATAGGCTAGGGTCAGAGGGAAGGGGAGGAGGACCCCCTCATCAGTGGACTGGTGGAAGGGCATGGGAGGAGATGAGACAGGCAAGGCAGGATTGGGAGGGGCTGAGAGATGGGGCTACAGGGGGGTTACAAAGTGAATAAACTGTAATTTTAAAAAAATTAATTAAAAAAATAAAATTCTCACTCCTACACTAATAATTAAAATACTCTACAATCTTAAAAAAAGTTGTGTGCTATTGTAATTTGTGCCAAACCCCTATTTTGATAAGAAAGTTGTTTTCCTGTGGAATTTTCTTGGTGCCTTATCAGTTCTATTTCCTTAGATGTTATGAGGGTAAGCAGGCATATTGTGAAATCTACTCCACAGGGTATGCTGCCTCCACGAAGAGCCAATATGTTTTCTTGTCATCAGCTCATATGTTCCTAGGAACAACAAATGTTACATTTGGCAGCAGCTCATAGGTCTCATCTCCACACACTGACATGTTAAAGAGGTCACAGTCATCATTATTAGATCTTCACTTACTCACACACTGTTATACAAGCCTCATAGCGGTAACAAAACAAGAATTGTCTGAGTTAAAAAAGGATGTGTTAAAGCAACCAAACAAATAATAAAATTTTTTAAAGAGGAAAGATAAGTATGAATTGTCTACATATGGAAATGCTAAAACCTTTTGTTTCATTGAGTGAACTTGGTTTCAGATCCAGGTTCATTGTCCTGATGTACAATCAAAAGCAGATCGCTGAACCTGTGTACCTGGCTTTTGGCACCTGCAAAATGATGTTAATATTAAATATGACACCATTATTGTTCTGATAATAGTAAGACTGTGAAATGCTCAGTATAGTCTGCTACTGTAACCCTTAATAGAAAATAGCTGCTATAGTACTAGTAAATAAGAAATAAATAAACAAATAGGAAATAAGCAAAAAATAGAAAGGAGTAAATCATATATTCAATGGAAATAAATTTACTTCCCTAACCTAAAGGCAACATTAGTAGTTGCCACTTTAGCATATAGCAAGATGTTTTCATAAAGCTCTTTCTGAAGTCCACCTGTACACAATGTTTACTTCAGAACCCCTAGAACTTACAGGACAAGCTCTGTGCTTCAGTTTGACATCCCTGTTCTTCTGCATAGGAAAAGAGCATATATCCCCAGCTCTTCTCATTTGGGGATTTTCCCCACAGAGCTTTTGAGACAAAGAATGATAATCTTTTGTGTTTGTTCTTCTTTCTAAGATATGCAAAGATGCACTGTGCACCATGACTTACAGGTCATTTCCACCCATACAAGTTCCAAACCCCACCGATGTAATCCATGGCTTGTCTGCCATATTTTTCCAGTTTAGTCCCGACAGACTTCCCTATAATAGGCTGCAAGCTGGTATCTAATATCTTATCTTTCACCTTGGCTATTACACATTAATCAAAAAATATATAATCATTTTACAATAAAGGAAAATTGAGTCAACAGAAGCTCTGTACACCCAGTTTTGAGCCAGAAGACGTACATTCTTCCCTAGTACCCTGAAAGCCTGAGGCTTTGAAGAATGTTATGCAGACACCTCAGGCAGGAAGTGGGACATCTCAGATTCATCATGCACTCAAACAGAAACTCTTCTCTGTATTTCACCTAGACTGTATTACGGAGTTTCAGATAAGGAGAGGAAATAGATGAGAATGTTCAAAAAAGAGACTCAAAACCCTAATCAAAAGAGTTCTTACCTCTAAGTTCGTAAAGCATACCAGCTAATAACAAAGAATAGTCTTAGATGATTGCTTTTGGGGTAGCTGAAAATATAAATAATGATAGTTTAAAAGATGGAGAAATATAATTTACTCCACCATAACAGCCAGAGTGCTGATCCACTAAAGATAGGGTGTTTCTCACTTAAACAGAAACACACTTCACACACGGTGCCACAATTGCTGGTCTAAAACAACAGAACACAATAAGACAACATGATATGGCACAGAAAGCCATTTTGCCAGGTGACTTCACAGGGCATCCACAGAGAAAATGCCTCTTGTCATCACAGCTACAACCACCTGAACCAGGGAGGCTAGTGTAGACTATAGACTGTCTAATTGCTGGGACAGCTGCTCAATCAGCATCTTTTGTAAGAAAGACATGGTGAAATAATTAGGTCGTGACTATTTTACAACAGTTGATCACTTACTCTCCTGCCTGCTCTGAACCCAATACTGACTCTCTGTGGTATACAAGTTGAGTGTCACCATCATGTTTTGAGGAAGAAGTATTGGTCAAGGGTTGACCATCAGTTCTTTAACAAGTTAGGTACAGGTCCAGACTATAAATTAATATTTAATCCAGTATTATTTTACTCACTGTGTGTTGTATGTGGACAATTCAGTGGTCAGGCAAAATTCCAGCAGCAAAAGATCGGTAGGCTACGAGAGGTAAAGAAGAATTAGCCTGAGACCGACAGAGCTACACAGCGGCTTAGGACAGGTGCCAGCTGTTCCATGCTGCTGTGTGTAACACATTGCTCAAGTACAAAATCACAACAGATTACTCTGCAACCATGACTGTAGATGCATTCCACAGAAGAAAGTGCAATAGTCACAGACTCTTGGCTCAGAATTTAGGCTCAGAAGCCTAAATTACCTAAGCTCTTTGAGACAATTTCCTTTCCCTTTATACCCATAGCTGCAGAGCTCCAACATGTGAGGAATAAATCCGGTAATATGGACATAGAACACAGCAGAGAGCCTTGTTAGCAATAACTAGGAAAGGCAATAGTTATTTACTTAGTCAAATAGAAAAATAAATTCGGTTTTTACAGTGAATCAAGCATGATTGGAACTGCATTGAGCATCAGATAATGATTACATAGTATTAGAAATATCTACTATGAATGTTATTTGGGAGGAAGTTAAGAAGCTTTTGCTAAAACTGCAGATTTATGCAAAGTACATCTGAGGTTTGGGGAAATAGTCCATGGAGTTTTTCATAGTTTTGCCTTTACTTATAAAAATCATGTAAAACAAAAACTCAGCTGTCACCTTCTGTCAGGGAACTGAGAGACATGTTCCAATTCCCACACATTCATGCACAGTGCCGCACGCTCTAGCTGTAATCATGTCCTTTGTCTACCTATAACCAAGTTATTCCCACATTCCTGGCTCCAGGCTCTGGGGTTCCCTTGGAATTACCCTTTGGTATTTGTAAAAAATAAATGGTGAATTTTAGGTCCATGGATGTCTGGAAGACCTGTTGTAGGAAGAGAAACTATTTTGCTATGAAGAAGCAGAGAAGTCAGTAATAAAGAATATTATCTACATCTTAATACGTAGGTCCTCTTACTTTTATGAATTTTGAAATGTAATCTGTTTTAATGGAAATAGTATTTAAACACTCCGAGATTCTTAGCTTGGAAACTGGAAAGCTCAGCTGCCATTTGTATGGCTTCTTTTCTGCCGGACAGTTAAGGAAGTATAGTCTTTCTGGTAAAGACCTGGTTAGCACCTGCATTCATGAAGCAACAAATCTGAAAAGGATGCCTAAGACTCCCATAAATAAATGCTCTGCTGGATTGGTAAGCAAGATTCACAGCATGTTATCCACTGTTCATTCATGGGCTTCTAGATGTCACATGCTGGTGCAGTAAAGGTGGAACCGAAATGATTCAATGAACACCACTAACTTAACTAACTTTGAATACTTAGTGACTCCATACATTAAAATTAAGAAGTGAATTATTAGGAAGTATAGAAAAGGCAGTATGATGTTTGCAATATTGAATATTGGTCACAGTTATTCTGAGTTTTCTCTTTAATATTGGGTAGTATGGGAAGTAGAGGTTATGGATTTATAGAGGTAAAATATACCATTCTGAAAAGCTTTGTTTATTATTTGTGTGTATGTGTGTCTATAATGTATGCATGGACATGTGAATACCACAACACACATATTTAGGTCAAAGGGCAACTTTGTATACTTGGTTAATTCTTTTCCTTTATATGGGTTCCTGGTGTTCAGGGATTAAACTTGGCTCTTTGGGTAATGTATGGCAAGCACATTCCCCGTTGAGTCATCTTGCAAGCCCATAATTAGTATTTAAAAGTATCCAGGGCTTGCAATCCCAGTACTCAAGAAATTAAGGCAAAAGAATCATGACTTCCAGGTCAGCTGGGGCCTTCATATATGCATACATACTTAGACACACACAAACACATAGACTGACACACACAAACACTCATTCATAGTGAGATTCTCTCAGGAGAATATGAAAATCTACAATATTAGTGTCAATGCTTTTCCAACTTTTTAACTCCTTCCCTCAAAACTTTGAAATAAAAAGTTAACTTGCTTAACTGCTTCCTTCCTAAACACTGACCAACTGGCAACAATCCTTTCCTATAATCCATTTAAAAACATGCATCCTTTTCAGGAGGTGTGTTCAATCTTCAAGAGAAGTTGGAAGGCAGGGAAATTGCTAAGGAATTGAGTAACAGGAAATGACCATCAAAGAACATATAATCTAATCTGAAATGGAGTGAAATCTAATAGCAATGAAACATTTCAGTAAAATTTCATCACACCATAGAGTCTGAACTATACTGATGATACATGCCTCAGATTATTTATTTATGTTCAATTTCATAAATTATATTCTATAATAGTTGGAAAAGTCATTGTCTGTTCTATTGACCTCTTCTTATCCCTAGCTACCTGTGTGTACTCTTGATATTCTTCTAATGGTTTGTTTTTCATCATTTGGTGAATGCTCCTTTGTATTTCACAGGCATTTACTCTTGTCATAGGTTCTACAAGTATTTTTTTCTCTTTTCACTTGCACTTTTACCTTGTTAGTGATGTCAAATATGTTGATATTTTTGCTTACAGCTCATTCGGCTGTCTACCAGGATGAGGTTTATGTCTGCTTTCAAACATCTCACTGTCCCAAATTCACTGTTGAGCAGCCACTCAGGGTCAATTTATTCACTAAAAAGCAAAATCCTCTCTTCTCCCAGATGATTCCACCTGTGCTGTTACCACTTCAAAGTTGTATTTTCTATGATGTGTATTTGTGTGTCTGTGAGGGGTTGTGCAGGTGCCCACAGAGGGCAGAGAAGAGCATAGAGTCCTCTGGAGCTGGCGTTAGGGCAGCTGTGAGCTACAACAGCACTGCGTGTTCTTGTGCTCTTCACCACTGAGCCATCTCTCCAGCCCCAAAGTTGGTTCTTATTAGTAGACTCCTCTGGCCTTTTGTTTTGTTTTGTTTTGCTGACTTGCTTTTTTCTTCCTTTCTGAGACAAGGTCTCACAACGACTGATCATGAACTTGATATACATCTGAGGCTGACCTCCAAACATCAAAGACATGCCTGTATGCTCTCTAAGTGTTGTGAGTTAAAGGAATTTGTTACTTTTTTATTACTCAGAAACCTCTGTGCCATTCCTGCATGGCACCAAGAGTTTCCCTCCATTACAATTCTCCCAGCTTTTATGCTGTATATGACTTAAATTGTTTGTTGTGTATCTACTTGTCTTGCTATATATCATGGTCTGTGAGGGTATATATCAAGTATCCTTGGTTACCTGCTATCCAAACCTGTTCCTGGAACCTAACTATAGCTAATTATGTAATTGTGCCTAGAGCAGATAGGAAATTCTTAAAGAAAATTTCATCAAAGATGAGTAAATACAACTTATACAGAAAAAAGAAAATGAGTAGATGAGCAATAGGGAAGTAGAACTTTCTTACATGTAATGCTATGGCTGTTCCTGTTTCAATAAATAAATGGCAAAGTTGAGTAGGTAGCTGTGATAAAACTGCCAAGAATCATGAGAAGCTAGATACATTTCTACTTTAGTACACACAACGATGAAAACAAGGGTTTTCATAAAACTAAATGGAATTAATCACCACATGAAGATTCTATGAGTTGAAGATGGTAAAACTGTGGACATGTAGTTTATAAATACAACAGTCTGTAAATGCCTTGATCATATAGATTCCCCTAGATAAGAGAGAAAAGCTGTGTTTTTGTATATATTCATTTTTAAATATTAAAAAAAAACTCATGAGGGATATAGTCTCTCTCTGGCCTTTCTTTCTTATGAAGCCAACTGAGGCAGCACCCAACCTTAGTGGTAACTATCATAACGACACACAATCAGGTCTGTTTCTAACATCCTCATTTATAGAAACCTGGATTTCAAGAGAAGACAACAGCCATTTTGATCTCAGAATAGTGCCCTGTAACCCTACCTTTAAGCACAAGCTTTGACAGTGTGGAAAGGAGCGGAGAAAAAGCAGAGATACCCCATTGCCAATTAGATTGCAGTGTCTTGTTGGTCCCTCGTTCTTGCTGAATCTTCAACTCACCAAAAAAGCATGAAAGTCATCCAGCATCCCCCTCCCTCCTGTTCAACTGTCAGAGGAGAACTGCAGAACATGTAAGACATAGTAGAAGTTGGAGGAAAGATAAAGAAGAAGGATTTGAAATGCAGAACAGCTATAATTTCTGACAAACCCCAGCATAAATTGAAAGTCAAACGTGCCATGTACACACTGTGCCTTTCCTTCCACGAATGTGGTGTCTAAGCATGCCTTCTTCAGAGTGATCACATCTCCGTGGCTTATTTTGGCCTATGTTACAGCAAAGGACAAAAATGAGAAAAATAATAGCCTCTTTTGTTGTTGTTAGACTTGGAGAGAAAAAATTGTGCTAATCTCAATTGGCAAACACACCAGGAGCCTGAACTTCCAATTTTCTTTTCACAGTATTAATGAAACCGGGTGTGGGAAAAGTCAAATCTTCCCCATAATTCTCAAACCATTTTCAAAGCTTGGCTCAAATTATAATAACATCCATATCTAAGAGAGAGTATGGAGATCTGTTCCAGTGAATTTATTTTAGAGAGGTGATTTTACTAAATGGGACAGAGATAGAAGTCTGAATGTAATTACTTTAAGTTAGATCTAGCATAAAACCAGGAGACTACTAAAAGATACTTTGCAAAAAAAATTCAATCTATACATCTTGCCAACAGTTTTTAAAGATAATGGTAAGATAAGATACCCACCCAACAATTCTATTTCTCAACATAATATATGTGGAATAGTGTGGGATTTCATGATCCTATATATGCCCTTCCACTTCTGAAATATATAACTCACATTCCATTTTTTTAATCATTGGCATATTTTACTTTTCTTAAGACTGGTAATTTCTGACAGTTGCCTGAATTTCCCTTGTCACCAGTGTATAGAGATGCCCATGCTTCATCCTTGATGTGACAAGGTCATACTTGATGACAAAGCTATCTGATAGTTGTATATACTGAGGAAATAAAGCCAGCCTGGAAAACTGCCTGGAAACTACAATATTACCCTAAAAGAAAATTTTGGAAACAACACAAATATAATAAGATTACAGTGGAGGAACTGCTCATTCATGTGTTCAAAATGGTTTCATAAAAATGGCAGTCTGAGTGATAGAAAGAGCATGTGATGTCATGTCACTACCTTGGCAAACCCATTATTGCAAATATAGTGTCTCTGTCCACCATCAAACAAACCCTCAGTCTATGTTATGGATTGGGACCTTAAATACCATTTCTGTTCTGGCTTTCAAACTGTTTTAAGGAATAAATAAATATCAGATTTGCTTGTTTGTTTGTTTTATTGATTCTACTGCTATTGTGGACAAATCCAGGGCTTCCTGAATGAATAGCTATACACTGCCATTGAACCTTTAAGCCTGCCCAGCTCTATTTTTTATTTAATTCTTGAGATATTTTACATACATACTCGATAAAGTATTAAACTACCTCCTAAATACTTATATTTATACCTATAAATTAGTACAGGTTTCTTCCCTCATTAAATAAGCTTCTCCCTCAGCTTTATTATTTTTTGACTTATATTTTTTAATTGTGTGTATACAGACAAGTCAGGGAAATACTGCTGGTGATGAAAGAGGCTATTATGCCCCTGGGAGCTGGAGTTAGAGGTAGTTGTAACACACCTGACATGGGGGATTCGGAACTGAACTCTTCCATAAAACCAGTATGCACCCAGAGGTTAGTTCTGAGCACACATACCCCTGGTACACCATTTTATTTTTCAATAACAATATTTAGGGACTAACATGTGACTCGGTTGGTTGAGTGCTGGCTTAGCATGTAGGAAGCCCTGGAGTCAATCTCCAGCAACTTAATAGATCAAATGTGATACACATGTGTATTATCTCAGCCTGTAAGAGGTACACGCAGGAGGACCAGAAATTCAGTGATACCTCAAATTATCGAGTTTGAGGCAAGCTTGGAAAATTTGAGGCTATGCCTCAAAAACAACAGAAATAGAGGCAGAGAGAGAGAGAGAGAGAGAGAGAGAGAGAGAGAGAGAGAGAGAGAGAGAGAGAGAGAGAGATTTTAAGTGCTGTCTTTCTAATCTCAGAAAGAGTAACCAAAATGCCAAATATTTCCCATTGTTACTTAATAATTTTGGGAAAACTCATTTGCTTTCAAAATTTTGCCTTTTAAAATGCTTAGTTTAGAACAGAATAATATTGCAATGCAATTGTGTATTTTATTCTTTCAATTTTCATATTCTAAGGTGTAACTAGGTACAGATATGCGTGTGGAATATACAGGCAAAACTCTGTACCTTACTGCACCCCACATGTTATGTTATGTTGCCATCTACAGAAGAATGTTTTGCAGTGTTTTTGTTTCACTTTTTATTTGTTTGTCTTTATTTTATAGCTCTTGTTGGCCTGCAATTTGCAATGTAGATCAGGCTGGATACAAACTCATAGTGATCTGCCTGCCTCTGCCTCCATAATGCAGGGATTCAAAGTGTAAACCACCATGCCAGGATAGAATGTTTTTAAACAAGTGAACCAATATCATTTTTTAAACCAATATCATCTGATAAAGCCTATAATTTTACCTGTAAATAAATTTAGAAAATCAAACATTGAAATGTTAATATAAAACACAAAGAACATTCTGGTGAAGGTTTCACCTTTAAACATTTTAGACAATAAAGAAGATTTTTATTTTATGCTTTGAATGTAGCAGTTTGGCAATATTTCTGCCATTTGCTTAGCACCTTGCTTAATAATACATGAACCCCATTAGGCAGAGCTCTGAACTGTGCTGATCTCATCAGCTTCCTTTCCACCATAGGAAGCACTCACCAGACACACCCTTACAAGGGCATCCAACAGGACAAGTCAGGAGCTGGGAAAAAAAGGTGCAATAGACACACCAAGAAAGACATGAAAGCACCAAACACAAAGGCAAATTAAAATTTCAAAAATATGACTTCAAAATTTTCAAGTAGCAAATAGAAATATTATTTTGACATAACAAAACACTGAAATAAGTCTCTTGGATTTCATATTGCTACACTGACTCATCCTCTGACAAGTGCGATGGAGAACTGTTATCCCTCCTAACATTGGAAGGTATATGCTCATATAAGGTGCCACAATATTAATCAGACCATGAAAGGCATGGATCTAACATACAAGATTCTTGCTCAATCTGCTGGACCAAAACAGACCATGTCAAAAATTTCTAGATAGTGTCACAATGGGGGACAATAGAGAGAGAGGAGAAGGAGAAAAGGGAGAGGAGGAGAGTGAGAGGAGAGAAAAAAAGGAAGAAGCATGTAAAAGAGGAAGGAAGGGATGAAAACAGAATTAAAGGCCACCCTTTCTTTGTCAGTGCAGGAGTATCCTTTTTGCAGCTTTGAGCAAGCATGAGAAGTGAATATGACAGAAAAGAACTGACTATGACATCCTGACCTGGTAAAAGGCCTTCTGCTCTTGTCAGAGCCATCAACAGCCTCAAAATCATTTAGATTAAATTGGCCACCAAAGTCCAGTGCCTTTGTGTTACTATCAAAATTGGCATTACTCATTCTCTTCATAATGTAGATGAAGCATTTTACATTCAATTCCAGCCAACTCTGTAAAGTAATGACTTATTTCTATGTTTTTCTATGAGTAGAGGCAATGGCAACTGCATGGGGGAAATATGTAATATAATATGTTGGTTGTGTTTTCATACATCTGTAAAATTAATCTTTTTAAAAATTTTATGAGTAAACATAAGTGCTTTAAGTACTTAGAAAACTCACCTACTCGTTTCTATTCTCTCTGGTTACCTAGCCATGAAGCGAAATATATATTACCACTTGTGTTTAATGCATTTCTGCTTCTAGACATACCACATCGCATCTCTTTCTTGGTTCTTTTTGTGACCACCAAGAGTTCCATGGAGCTTACCACAAGGCCCAGTGTGATGAACTGGTTCTAACAAAATACATTTACCTTCCTAACGGAGTCTGTTTTTAACCGTTCTAGACTTAAAACTTATTTTCATGTGATTATTTCTCTTCCTTTATTTTTTCTCTTTTCTTTTTTATTATATTATTACTGTTGTTGTTGTTGATTTTTTCAAGAAAGGGTTTTTCTGTGTAGCCTTGGCTATCCTGGGGAAAAGGCTGTCCTTCAACACACAGAGACTGGCCTGCCTCTGACCCCAAATGCTGGGACCAAAGGAAAGGAAATGGATGAAAGTGATGTTCAGTTCATCCGTACAGCTTTCACGGAGGCTCAGGAGTGCATTGATGATAAATATAATTATTAGAGATGTACTTTGTATTTATGATGAAGTGTGAAAAATGCAAAAGTCTCCAATCCATGGACTATATTAATTATGTTTCTCTGATTAAAATTCCTTTCTAATATTGTCTGTCATAAGTGGTTAAAATATGGATGCCATTCTTCTGCTCTATGTATTTTTGGAATACATTATATAAAAGGGCATTTTAACCTTGGTATCATTCATACATTGTCTACATTCAAATTAATATAAAATGTACTCAGAGATTTTTTTTGAGAGAACAACAAAATGAAACATTAGTGACTGCAGTTTTAGTTCATAAATGTATGAACTAAATCTATCTGGGAGAGATGTCCCACACATTTACACATAAATACACTTGACCTGAAGGAAGTATCATTTAGCCTTCAGATTTGAAAACATATATAGAAAGACATATTCTTTAATCAAGAAGATATGGAAACAATTGTATAGTCTAAAGATTTATAAAAAAAACCTATATTAATGGCTATTAAAATTTTACTGTAAATGAAGGGAATGAGAAGATTTTTTTCATTGGGTTTTGATTCTAGTTGTCTAGAGTGTTTTTTAATTAAATTTTATTTTTTTTCATTAGTTACAGTGTATTTACTTTGTATCCCAGCTGTAGCACCCTCCCTCATTCCCTCTCAATCCCATGCTTCCTCCCTCATCTCCTCCTATGCCCCTCTCCAAATCCACTGATGGGAGATCCTCCTCCCCTTCCATCAGACCCTAGCCTGTCAGGTCTCATTGGGACTGGATGCATTGTCCTCCTCTGTGGCCTGGCAAGGCTGTTCCCCCTCAGGGGGAGGTAGTCAAAGAGTCAGCCACTGAGTTCATGTCAGAGACAGTCCCTGTTCCCAAAGGTAGGAAACCTACTTGGATACTGAGCAGCCATGGGCTACATCTGAGTAGGAGTTCTTGGAGTTCTCAGGAGTTCTTTTTTTTTTTTAATTATGATATTTAGAGTTTTTAAAGTGGGTTAAACAGATATTTTTATCTGTCATGTGACTTAAGCATTTTGGCTGGAGTTGCAGTATGGGAAAGTACATTTTTAACAGGAGATGCTTATCAAATGCTTATAGAGCAAAAATTAGTGTTTGCTTTTGTCTTTGTGATTTCCTTCCAAGGTGAGCACATATCTGCATTGAGCTCCACTTGACAGTTGTTTTAAAGCCATAGCAGATATATTTAATAAAATGAGATATTAATGAGCTATTTTAGTATTAAAATATCTAACACCATTTCCTAATTGTGCACAAACACACATTCATGCATTCATTGTTAGCTTACTGAATTTACACCTTCAATTTCATTAAAGCCCACCAGTTGTAATATTATAAGCAAAACGAACAGGATTCTCGCTCATTAGCCCTTTGTTTCCTTCTGAAAAAGTGATGTTATTGTAAAAATATGTTTCAGCATTCCTCCATCAGGTGCAGAAAAAAAAGACACCATGATAAAAGAACACTGTGCCAAAGGCACACACTAAGTTGTCTTTCGTGAAAAGTTAGCAGCTGAGCTAATTGACACATTTTGGCAAAGATAACTGTATTTAAAGAGAAAGTACCGCCTTTGGTTTTTCTGGTACTGACAGAGTTACTGCAGTAGGCTTTTGAGGGGAAATTAATTTCCTGTAATCAAATACTGTGGATTATAGTCTTTGTTCCTTTCCACCTTAGACACAGAAACAACTAGGCTTTTTAGGAAGCATTACAAGGACTTTTGAAAAACAAGCGGTGACATAATCGCCCCAGAAGGGTTCACCTGCCACATGCTGTAGATACAGAACGTAGTTCCTCCCTCTTTGAGACTGAGAGGCATTAGAAGCAACTACACTGATTAGGATTTATTTAATGAAAGAAAAGAAACTAACAGCAAAAAAAAAAACAACCCTGTATTTATGCAGAAGAAACTTAGTGATGTTTGAAATGGAATTATTACATTTTGCGTGCGTGCGTGCGTGCGTGCATCCATGTGTGTGTGTGTGTGTGTGTGTGTGTGTGTGTAAGCTCATATATATGACAGTGAGTTTATGGAGGACAACTTGCAAGAGTGAGTTCTCTCTTTCTATCCTTTGTGGTCTGGGGATTGAATGCAGGTTGCCAGACTTAGCTGCATATGTCTTTATCTGCAGAGAAATCCTGCCTACCTTTGAAGTGGGTTTTCAAGGCAGTATAGGGGTTTATGTATTGTTAAATGTTTCCAAGTAATTAGCAGGCACCTGGTACCTTTGTAGAAATGTGCACACTCAAATATGTATGTATATAAGTACATTCAGTATATCTGTGGGATCTTGAGATTGCTTAAAAGCAGTGTGCATGCTTCCGAAACTTAAGGCATTCTTTTGTTTTGTTTTGTTTTGTTTTTTTCTGGTCTTTTTTCAGTTACAATATTGGTGTTCACAATGTGATCAAATAACAATGAACGTATCCTCCTTTTGTCTAAATAAAATAATTTAATGTCAATAAACTATATACTATGTGGTAAGAATTACATTCACAATGTCTAATCCATACATATTTAACAACCTTAGGGAACCCACTACAACAGTATTATTTTGCTCCTGTAGGATAAGCTAAACAATGGCAAATCAAAGAAAAAAAAGTCAAAAGCTATAGAGAAAATGGTCCAGGTCAAAGATACGCCATTTTCCCCTAGCTTCCACTCTTTGAAGGCAGAAAGCTGCCCATTGCTCTCCTATCCTACTGTGTCCCGGTTGTTTTCTTTTGTGTTCTGTGGGCAACCTCAGTGCCTTCACAGGCCTTAGAGAAGACATCAGACATTCTATATTCCAGCACTTGTTCCCAAGGGTGGACTTTACCTCTACTTAGAGAAGTTTGAGGAAGGTTTTTGTAGCTGACTCACCAGGCACGTGTTCTATTATTGCCTCTTTTATTACCATTACTTACATTCTGAAATTTTGTCTCAAAACCAATCTTGAAGGTATTTTAAACCGAGAAAGATTATATTTGTATGTTCGTCTCCAAAGCTGCTAAGTGTTGGTATCTCTTACAGGTGCATGCCACCGGTATACATTCAAACACTTAGCTTGAAGATCACTACAGTAACGCCAGCGTATACATAAGTGTATCCTTATTAGACAAATGCATGCTCAACAACAACAGAAAAGAGTTCTGTTCTCATTTACAATCATGTATCTAAATGTGTACTTTATAATTTTATAAGGCAGGCAATGAGGGCTAGAAAAATGCTCTGTGCTTAAGAGCATGCACTGTTTTTGTAAAGGATCTGATTTTGTCCCTAGCACTCTGGTCAGGTGTTTCACAACTCCTTGTAACCCCAGCTCCATGGGATCCAAGGTTTCCGGCTTCTACCATCACCAGCACTGTGTGCTTACTCCCGTTCCCCCCCCCCACATAATTAAAAATAAAATAAGAAACATATAATTGGACTATTGAAAGTGTCTGGATTATTTTGCCTTTTTGATACTGTGTGCATCAGTGGATGGAATGAGCTCTAAAGAAGTTTCTTGTTTAGCTGTCCTTGTCAGTCTGCTAAGTATCCAGACACCACATCAATTTTATTCTCAGGATAATTTCCTCCAACATGACAGGGCAATGCTGTTTTGGTTCTATCATATATGTTGTGTTTCTGATATCTCACCTGAAAGGAAGGTGGTCCTATGGGAGCTGTGGTACTAAATAAATTCACCAGTCAGAGAATGGAAAGACAGATGAGAGTAACTGTGTTTCCCTTTGAACTTGGATAGAGCCCCGAATTGTAGTGGCCATGAGGAGAAATTTAGTAGTATAACACTTTTCTCGAAGCAGCAAGTACTTTGAAACAGGCTCTGAAATAGATGCTTAAGTTATCGTGTTTGCTGGCCTTCAGGAAACTTATAATCGCTTTTTTTCTCATCCTGTTTCCTACAGCCAACCCCACCAGAGTGGGCGGCCGCGAACCATACCCAGGCTCTGCAGAGGTGATCCGGGAGTCCAGCAGCACCACTGGCATGGTGGTGGGGATTGTCGCAGCCGCCGCTCTGTGCATCCTCATCCTCCTGTATGCCATGTACAAGTACAGAAACCGGGATGAAGGGTCATACCACGTGGATGAGAGTCGAAACTACATCAGTAACTCAGCACAGTCCAATGGGGCCGTGGTCAAGGAGAAACAGCCCAGCAGTGCGAAAAGCGCCAACAAAAACAAGAAAAATAAGGATAAGGAGTATTACGTCTGATCTCAAGATTTGAAAAAGACGCTTGTATAGAAATAGTCTTCATTTTATCTGAGACATAATATAAACTTATTTACTTTCCTTTTTATGAAGCACATACAAAAGAAGACAGGGAATGCAATCAGGAGGGAAAACTCTTTTTAAAAAAAAAACAAACAAGTATCTCATGCTCTTGTTTCTCAAAAAACATAAACAAAAAAATGAAAGAGAAGAAAGGAAGGGAAAATACTAAAACAAACAACTACAACAACAACAAAAACAGGGGCCAATAAATTCCCTAACATCCGCAGTGTTTTCATTTACTCTGCCTGTCTTTATGTTGCCGGGACATTCTAAAGACGGTGAGGACCGCACGCGTTCATAAAGAGAAGGAGTATTACATCGAGGCACAAAACCAACACACAACACAACACACACACACAAAGAAGCTACCTATGATCCTGGATTCAGCCAAAGTGCTAGCGCTTTCTGGAGGAGCCAGTCGGGTGGATTGCCACAGGAGAAAGTCTGTTTGCGGGACCATCTGCAGACCATGAGGAGTTGGCGAGCTGCTGCAGCTAGAGCGGGGGCTGGAACGTGCATTTGAGACAAAGTGCTGGCGTTTATTGAGTACTTGTGTAGGAAGGCATTCAAAAGCCCCTTTCTGTTTGTGAGAGAATTAAAAAAAAAGTATGGAGGCCTTATTTTCAAAAATGTGAGATATAAGGCACATTTTCACACTACAGTTTCAAAACAAAAATGAGAGGGCATAGATGCAATCATTGGGAAATTTTCATGCACGCTTACTATGTTATTACATATGTTTATATAAAACCCATCTCTGTGTGCTTTCTGGACTGTGATAAGTGACGTTTTATAGCCTGTTGTATAGAAAATACAAAATATATCTCTGCTCTTCAGCCATTTTTGGTAAATTCAATGTTATAAGTGTTGCTAAGTATAGGGAGTTTTATGACATCGGAGCAACAATTATTTCAGACTGATTTTTTTGCCACCATTATAAATTCCCACAATTACTTACTTTTTTAAACAAAAATTACAGTGTAGTGTTTATTCTAAGAAAGATATGTATGAATGTATATAAAAGGACTCAGCTACTTCTTTTCTTACATGTATAGCCTTCATTCTGTTGCATTATTAAGTTTTAGTATTGTATGAAAGGTGTGAATTAGAAGGTGAAATATATACCTAAGTATCATATAATCCTTTCTTTCCCCCAATTATTTATGTTTCTATATATGTTCAACACAAACACACACACACTCACACACACAGCCATCTGATCTGATGGAACACCAGAACACACAAATATTGACAAAGGAAAAGTGTGAAGAAAGACAGTTGTGCCAAGGTATTCTGACAAATGGGTGATTTGCTTCGTTGAGATCCTGATTCCAGGAAACCTCCAGTCCTTAGTCCTAAAAGGGGGAACTTACTTTTTTTTTTAATGAAATAGAATAGCACCATACACTGCTGCATAAATATGCATCACTCTACAGGCACATTACAGAAGGAATGTTGGTAAACTCTGGCTGCTGCAATGAAAACTTTTTTCCCATAAAATTATATATATATATATATATATATATATATATATTCTCTGAACATGACATGCGTGATCAAGCTTTATGGAAAGTAATCATCTTTTTTTCAACTACAAAAGTATTCTCGGTAATTTTTGATTCTGTATTACTACCCATTAAAATCATTCTATATTTGTTGACAATTGACTAAATTTTAACTTTTCTGGTTTTACACCTATATCATTAAACATAGTTTAGTTTAACATACATTATGTAGTAGTGAAGTATAGATTACACACTTGTTTTGCATACTGTGTCAATGATGTTCACAGCAATAAATCATCAATGTGAGAAGGTGATGCTGAGGCCGCAGCGTGATGCATCAGTAAAAACTGGCCAAATGGCATAAACATCTCCTAAAAGACTGATGCTATGTTTATAAAAGAGAAGGATGCCATTACAATCAGCTTTAATCAGCAAGGCAAAAAAACACAACAAAACACCTTTTGTGATACTTTAGTTGATGAAAAATATGCCAAGAAGTGGCCTGGATTTCAAACATAACAGTACCTTAAAAATACATATATAGCATAGTAAATCATGATGATCCACAGCTGCCAAGTAATTGTGTAAGAAGTCTTAAAGACTTTTCATCACCTGGAAAATAGATGGCATAAAATTAAAATTTAATACCCATTACTTCTGTTTCAAGTCTTCATATATTTTTAATTTGCCAGGTTAAAGGAACTCACAAGTCTTTTCCCCCTACCCCTCTCATCCAGTCTTACTCAGGGAAAGCCAGAGAAATAAAAAGGAACATAAAACCACTAATTTACAGATTGAACATAATATATACATATATATGTATATGTATGTTTGCTTTTCCATTGTGTCTACTTAACTCAAACTACTTTCATCTGGAAGGATTCTAAAAGATGATACAAAAATTGATTTGTCGTATTTTAAAGTGGTCTATCTGGGAGGCTTGCTATTTGTAATTGATTTCAGTGTTTCTACCAAGCATAAATTTCAAAATTTCACACATTGACTAGAAACTGATAGTGCTGGTAAAAACATATCTAATTTTATGAACTACACAAAACCTAGCAAGTTTCCCCCCCTCCCTGAATGGAGAAGGAAGAGAGGACTATGAATTTTTGAAGGAAAAAGACTTGAATAAAACCCAAGTAACTTTCTACTAACCATATAGATCACGGTCCATGTGTCACTTGAAACTCACAAAGGACTTCACACTACCTGGCATAAACTGATTACATCCCTCTTGTTTGTAACTTTTCTGATTGAGTATGCTTCTTTTTTTATCCATGTAATGTGTTGCCTTTAAAAAAAATGATGACTACAATAATGTATGAGGTGGTTCATCCCTAAGAAGTCAAAGAAAGGCCACTTTAATTATACCCTTCTAGTGCTTCGAGTGACTGGGTATCTAAGGGGTTTGTTTTATTTTGTTTCTCTGTTGCAAGGCCAATTTATCCATTATTGGAAATGCTAAGCAAGTGGAATTTACTGTTTTGTTAATAAAATATTTCTTAATACAACTGCAGATTATTGACTTTAAAAATTGTACGCGACACCATTTTGTCACTGAATTGAGCAGTGAGGAAGACTGCATTTGAAAGGAAACCTTATCCCCAGACAATCAGGTAAAGGAGGATGAAGCACCCTTTTTTTGCTTTTCATTACTCATTATGCACCCCTGTCTTCATACACTTAAGATGCAAGTACGCCATTGCCTGAGCCCGCCAGCAGAGTCGAATGGTTCTAGAATCGGGAGGATTAAAATAAACTAACACTCAACACATGGGACCTTCCCGAGAGGCTCTAGTGGAGACTAGACTAGACACCTGGCTTTATTTCAGACTCCTTTTAAGCCAGAGTAAAAGCAGCTCAGCACAATGAGTTAAATTCACCAGGAGGTGAAACAAGAGGTGTGAATTTGACAAGCTATCCCACCTGCTGTCACAAACAAAAGAAGATGGACTTGGAAATTCTTTACTGACTCCAGAGAAGGCCTGGTAAAATTAGTCTTTCTGCTGAGATTTAAATATCAAGGCAGCTGCTAGAACAGCGGCTCCCAACACTCCAAGCAGATTTTCTGGAAACATATAGTACCAGCTGAGAATGATACAGATATATGCTGACGTCATAAATACACACTCTCTGTCAATTGCAATGGAATTAAAGTTTCATACACCTGTAATCAACCTCAAAATATTTCATTAGCTATGATTTCCCTAATTTCCTCCCTTCTTATCTGTACTAAGAATAATGTCAGAGTTATAAAGAGGTAATGATTATATGAAATAATGTATCTAATACAAGTAAACACATACAAAAGATGGTTATTACAGTATGATCTTTTGTAGGAATTAATGCTTTGAGAAAACATAAAATCATTTAAGACTGTTATTTGAAAAATGAGAAAAAAAACTTGATCAAATTCTGACATACTAATTAACAGACATACAATTTCTGTGGAAAGGTTATGTTTATTTTTTCAGAAAGCAAAGCTTCTTTGTAGCAACCATATGGTCCATTACTAATCTTCAATCAAAAAACCAGTAATAATTTTAAGACCTTGGCTTTTTTGAAACATCTTCCCAGTAATAAAAACATGAGACTTTTTCTTTCATTTTATAGCAAAGCATTTCAACATTAATGTTACATATATCAGTAGCTGTTAATATATTGTTACAGAGCTATGTGTCATTTCTTTCTTAATATTAATACATAAGTTCCACATGTCTCGAAAAAAACAACCTGTATTTCCTTAATATTTAAATTAAAGGCTACATAATTTAGCTTACTTTAAAAATGTGAGCAATATCAAAGGTTGTGGCTGTACAAATGTTACAATCAGTACAAAGTCTGCTCTACTGCTATTTGAATTGCTATAATGAAATAGCTTAACAAAGAAACTTGGAGGAGAAAGAGCTTACTTAGTTTTCTAGCCAGGTTACAGTCTTTCAGGCTAAAATTCAAGTAGCTAGTCACATCAATTCTACAATTAAGAACAATGAGAAAGACATGTAGATATTATCTATTTATTTGCTTTCTCTTTTTACTGTTTCTGCCTGGAGAATAGTAGCACTTACAGTGGGCTAAGATATCCTGTATCAACAAGCAATCAAGATAATCCCCTACAGACTAGGACACATGCCAACCACATTTAAATAATCGCTTCTTAAGACTCCATTCCCCAATAAAACTCGGTTGTGTTAGCTTGGCAGTGAAAGCTAACCAGCACACATTCTTGACCTCTGGGGTAACCAGCACTCAATTACAGGCATCAGTGGTTACAAATACACATGTGAGTATTAACATACACTTCTAATTACATGTGTATATAGCAAAGGTGAATATAATACTGGGGAAAAGTAGTATATAGATTGTATATCAAGTTTTCAAAGGACTCTGAAACTTTACAAAAAAGTAAAGAACCCCTGAAACCAACATTGGATGTAAACAAAACTTTGACAAAATACATGCTGAAGATAAATGTTTCAGGGAGAGCTAGAAAAGCACTGGGGAGGTTTCATGACCTGACTTTAATAGTAACATTCTGTTGTGCATTAAAAGTATTATTCTCAGTAACTAGACAGTCACTCGTAAAACGTCTGTGGAAATTAATCTTGCTTCATATTTACATGTTGGACCTTCATATATTTACTGAAAACTAGTACATGAATGCTCTCTCATTCCATACATATCCAGCTTTAAGAGAAAATTCATAATCATTTAGATATAAACTTTACCAAGGATCGTATCATTTAATTTAACAATTAGAAAATGGACTACACATATTCAGTATGTAGCAAGCTCCTATTCTAGTAAAACATCTGTTTTTTAACACTTGGCTGTCATGGTTATCTGAACATGACAGGTAGATTGAAAAACACCTTTGGAGGCTAAGTTTTTCTAGATCTCTTTCAGTAGGTAGTTCTTGTGACTGTTTTAATTACTCTTCCATTGAATGTCATCTCTCCAAACAATACAACAATTTGGGGTGAGGAACATGAGCATTCAAGTGGCTTCTAATGTCTCCCATTTGAATTTCACCCTGAGGGATGTAAATGGAGGTAAATGTTGAGCAAAACTTGCCCAACAATACAAAAAAAAAAAAAAACACTTTGGAAAAGGCAGGCTATTGAAAGACAGCATCCATACAACAGTGCAAAAACAAGCTTTGTTTAGCACTTCTGGTTTGTGGTAGTTGTATGTTTACTATTTCTAACAATGCTCTCTACAGTTAATAATTAAAAAAAAAAAACCTCAGCAGTAGCTTTTTCCTAACAGAAAATTTAGAGTAAGTTTGAGCCTAAACTCTATAGTTATTTAAATTTTCCTGTGAAGGTTACTTTTGAAATCAAGGGAGAAAAAAAAAAGTTGTTTTGGCTCTTTGGGCATCTCACCTTGCTTCCTAAACACATTAAATGTAAGCAGTATAACTTCCCATGTTCCCATTCAAGTTGTATAGAATGTAATTGGCCTTCGCAATGGCAGAACACTCTCAGAGAAGGGGTGTGGAAGTCATTTACTCTTTGCCTACCTTGAACATCAATTCTCACCAGCGCTTGATGGCTTGAAGTCTGATCCAAAAGGCTTAGGTTTAAACTTAATTCTTGGTTTAAACTATATTCAGTCTAGTCTATTCCTAATGCTCCAGTGTGCACTTGAGTATTTTCAGGAGCCCACGGTACTATAGTTTGGATTGATTGTGAGTATGTCCTCAGTGCACGTTAAGGCTTTGTCCCAGGCTCTGGTTTCTTAGGAAGATGGAAGCACTGCCCAGAGGTGGGCCTCATGGAAGGGAGGGGGAGTATTGACAGCGTTTTGGAAGAGATTGGAGAACTTAGGCCTTCATTTCATTTCTCTCTCTCTCTTGCTTTCTCTATGCCAGATGCAAATAGAAGGCTAACTTTTTCTAGCCCTTGATCTTGTTGTAAAGTAATGGACCACAACAAGTGCAAAACAAGAGCAGCCGTGACTATGGACTGTGGCTGCAAGCCAAAACACGCCCTTTCTTTTAATGAGTGACAATAGCAGAAAGCTGACTAATACACATCAGAATTAACTTTTTCTTCCACTATCTAATCAGCTTTCTCCATATGAGAACGCTCCTTGAAAAGCTGGAATGCTTTCTCAAGGAGTGCTCAAAGGAGATTGACTTGTGGAAAAGAAATTAATGATGCCCATTTTGGCCGATTCCTTAGTAAGTTACTGCTATGGCCAAGACTGCCTGGTAGAGAAGTCAAACCTGCTCCATAATTCTTCCCAAAGGCCAGCCCAATTATTTATCCATTAACTCATTTTTAAAAATCTCTTTACTTTTGATGTATTCCTTTCTATTTTCCCTCCTACTTTTCCTTTATTACCTTCAACATCCTTCCCCTCTCAATTTCTTTCTTTCTTTTCCAACTCACTAAATCCAGTTAGTGCATGGGAACAGGGTGTCCAGTAATTCTTATTAGTTTTTGGTGAACAGCTTCAAGAAGGGAAGGAAGGAGTGATAATTAACTCCAAAGTAACTTCTGTGACTTTGCAGCCTGACTCCACTGGCTCTGAGGTCAAGAGAAAGCCCTCAAGCAAAGAGTTGCAAATGAGTACACCTGTGAAGCATGCAGTTCCTGAGCCAGAAAGGGGGAGTGTGCCATTTTGCAGGTGGGGTTCCTGCAGCATCTGCTACAGGATTTTATGCCTTGCCATTTAGTAATTTCACTTCAAATTCATTTAACTTTCCAATGAAATCAATTTGGAACTGAATCCCACATCTTTTTAAATTATTCAGCATGATGCTCACAGAAGTCCATGTCCCCTCTATGGCTCTGGGGTGTCTGACTTGGGATAACGACATGGCTAGTTTCCTAATATCCCTTAATCATTTTCCACCATAAATGAAGCAGTCTAGGTACCTATCCCCCCTTTCACTTTTAGTAGGAAAATGTATCCTTGTACCTGTCATGTGCGAAAGTTTGACTTCAAAATATAGGTAATAATAGTCCAGTCATAATGGTGCATCCCTTTAATCACTACATTCCAAAGGCAGAATCAGGGGGATCTCTGAGGTTTTGATCAAACCTCATAGTGAATTCCAGTGAGATAATATCTGTAAACAAACAAACAAAACAAAGCAAAACAAACAAACAAACAATCTGTCCAGGCCCACTGGACACATTGGACTTTGCTGCTTTGGGTTGTTAAAAAAAAAGTTGTCAGGAAACCTAATTAATCTGTTACTTTGTCTGCATGTTCTCAAATGACTTAGTTTGTGCCCTGGTGTCCACTATGAAATTGTCTTGGAGTCCTGCCATTAACTAGGAGAGGGTGGATATAGGAGAAAGAACTCCTGAAAGATTTATATGAGTGTGTGTGTGTGTGTGTGTGTGTGTGTGTGTGTGTGTATTACCCATGCTCCAAGGGATAAATTTGACTTTTACAGAGTCAGCACATCCAGTAGAGAAGGGTATGTTGTTGGCATTCCTAGCTTGGCCACTGTTATCATACAGGTGGTTCCACTAGCCTGCTTTTCGGGGCCCTAGCAACCTCTGACATCATTACTTGCCACCGCCAAGTGCGTGCCTGATAGGAGGACCCCACCAGATTGCCTACCACTCTTCTCTTACTCTCTGTCTGTCTCTTTCTTTTTCTGTCATGTGACCCTTCCTTTTTCTCCCTCTGTGTTCTCTGCTCACCACTCCCTTTCCCACAATGAACCTCCTTTCTACCACATCTGTCACATTATGTATGAGGTAGGATTTCTTCTACAAATTTAACATCCCTTTTGAATCCCCATCCCTCTTCTCTTCCCATTCTCATTATCCCACTCTCTTTCTCCTTACTCCCCTCCCCCTCTCCTCAGAAAAAGAAAGCCTCCACTCCACCTACCAACCCACCTTGACACATTAAGATGTGTCAGGACTAAGCCACTGTGGCCAGACAAGGGAGTCCAGCTAGGGAAAGTGATCCAAAAGCAGGCAGCAGATTCCAGGTCAGAGACAATCTGTACTCTAATTGCTAGGGATCCCTCATGAAGATTAAATTGACTACCAGGTACATATATGTAGAGGACCTAGGTCCAGTCAATGCATGCTCTTTGGTTAATGGTTCAGTCTCTGTGAGCCCCCATGGTTCTCTGTTAGTTGACTCTGTTGGTATTCTTGTGGAGTTCTTGTTGCCTCCATGTCTTTCTATCTTTCATGAAACTCTTTCACAAGACTCCCCAAGCTCTGCCTTATGTTTGGCAGTGGGTCTCTGAATCTGTTTTTATCTACCGCTGGGTGGAGCCTCTCAGGGGACAGTTATGCTAGTTTCTTGTCTATAAGCATAGCAGAGTATAGTTAAAAGTGTCAGGGGTTGGCTTTCTCCCATGGAGTGGGTCTTGAGTTGGGCCAGTCATTGTTTGCTCCTTCCCCCAACCTCTGTACCATATTTATTCCTGCATACCTTGTTGGCAGGGTAAATTTTTGGCTGAAGGTTTTCTGGATGGGTTGTCCTACTCCCTCCATTGGAAGTCCTGCCTGGACTTCAGCTTTCACATCTTTCCCCACCCCGCTACTGGGAGTCTTGCTAGAGTTACCACCATATCCTCCCAGGAGCCTACTCCTATGCACAGGTTTCCAGCTTTTACCAGAGATGCCCCACCTGTTGGTTTCCCTGCTCTCCCACCTTCTAATTCCCACCCTCGTTTCCCTTCCTACCCCTCTCACCTAGTTCTCTCCCTTCGTCCACTTCTGATGTCTATTTTATCTACTTCTCTTTCTGAGGGAGATTAAAGTGAGATTCTATTTTATGTCAACTCTCTTGTCACTTTTTTCCCAGACAACTAGATTATTAAACCCTTTATTTATTTATTTATTTGTTTGTTTGTTTGTTTATTTATTTATTGATATAATGTGGATATGTGTCTGACAAATGTTCGTGATCCTGGGGTAGATTTTAAGACATGACTACTCTGAGCTTCTACAGCCGAGTTTTCAGACCTTGAATATAAAGAAGGAAGTGCAATCAGGTGGGCTCAGATTTTAAATGCAGTCTGTTTTTTAATTATTATTTTCTTCTTTTGCTTTGTTCCTACGGATTTTGTGATTCCCTGGGGAGACAGGCACAAGTGTCTGTTAGCCCTGTTAATCCCAAAGGATGGGGAAAAAAAGACCACCAATCCAAATCATTTTCGGCTAATTAGCTAAAGCAAACTTTTTCATTCATATTCACAGGCTGCTTCCCTGTAAGGTGAGGTTTGAGAAATCAGCCTCAATTGGATGTGAGGAAAACAAGGCTTAAGAGTAGAAGATTTCCAAATGGGGAATTTTATTACCATAATTGCATTTGTATAGTTCACTACCCACTCTCCCTTTGATCCTAAATTATTTAATGGGTTTTCTACCCCACTTCAGACTGTTAAGTTTCCCATTAAAGACACAGACACCTTTTAGATTTATGATAAGCCCTCTGAGCTACTTTGCTATTCCCCAGCCTTGTACCCCAATATTACTTGCCATAATTGTTTCTGCCTTGGCTGCTTCTGCTCTATCAGGCCAGCCCCCAAGGCTCATTGCCCATACTGCCCCATGCGATCTCCTTCTTCTCCTTCTCTATCCCACACTCTGGTAACCATCTGACCCCAAGCTCAGAAACCTAAACTCTTCCTATTTCTCTTCTGTTCTGCTATAGGCTGTTTAGCCATTGTTATTAGCCAAATCAACCTTAAATTGGGAAGCAAGGTTTATACAACACTACTTGATGTATTTGAGGATGTGCATATCTGGAGAGCAACTAAATCTTGGGGGCCAGTATTTAGCATTTCAGTACACAGCAGCAGACTAACCCCCAACAGAATTTGGTGGGCAAAAGGAGGGGAGTTATGGGATCAGATCATAAGTATAACGAATTATAAGATGTCCTGAAAAGATGAAATGATTGCAAGGTGATAATAACAGCATGTATCCTTCGCAAGGTAGCTCTAACAATCCTTTTTAAACAAAGGTAGGGTTGCAGGATAGTTATTAACTTTTGAAACAAAAACATGATTGCCATTCCTGGGACAGGCAGTACAGAGCCATTTGTACTTAAGATAACAGGTGGGACATAGCCCAATCCTTAAGAAGGAGAAGTTTAATCACAAACAGGAATGAACTTAGTTTATCCTTACTATGAGATGTCATTTAACGGTAAGATAGAGGCAGGCTGGTTCTTCATTCCCTTCTGTGTCTTATGTGTCAATGTCAAATCCTTGCTAGCATCTTAGCATTTTTTTATCTGGGAGAAACAATATTTGTAATGCATCAAAAGATGCATTGCTCATTCAAAATTATATCTGTTTGGTTAGTATAGATAAAACAAACATTTTAAGGCCATATATCTTGGTATGCCAATAAGTAATAAAGGTAGCCATTTTGTCCCTTTTGCCAGGAAGTTTCCTTGAATCTAATATTACAAAACTTTGTTGAGGACAAAGGATGATGTAGTCGCCTCTGTAACTACCACCTGCTGAAATTAGGATGCCATTGTCAGGGCCTTGGAAGAATGGTACATTAGCCAATGGCCAGGAGGGGATTTAGGCAATGGAGTATTCATCGGAAGCATCTGGTTTGCTGATCCAGCTGAAGAGACAGGGAGCAATCACATTGACTGAACGTATTTACATAAGAATAACCTTCCTGGTTTTGCTGGCATCATGTAGATCACCTTTGGAGCAGTTTGTCGTCCAGAGCTGATTTCTGGATGGTGGCTACTAGCTGAGTGGAACTCTGCCAAAATAGCTACAGACAAGGTGCAGAAGTTAAAGTTAAAGAACTTAAAGGATATTTTTATATTTGGAGCTTTCACTTCAGGGACAGGCAACAGACAGGGAAGCTTAGGCTGGCAATTGACAGGAGTACTTAGCTGAAGTCCTTTTGATCTGTGAGAGGTAGATCCAAGTATTATGATTTTTTGACTCCCTGAAGCTTATATTATCATTGTTTGTAACTTGTATTGCTATCCACATTTTAGAAAAAAACAACTAACAACAGCTATAAAACAGAGTATATTCACACATTTGAATCATAACAAAAACTATAGCTTTGGATAAAGAAATATGAACTTTTTTTTCTCTGTCCAGAGCTGGATGTATACATTGGACAAAGAATGCTTTTAGCATGTTGAAAAGCATCTTTAAGTCTATAGTTAGGAGATAACCAGAGGAAATTTAAAATCTTGAGCTTGTGACTGATAATAATATTCAGTGTGTTACAAGTGTAACAGAATCCCATTAATTAATGTTAAAACTTTGAACATTTGAAATCTTAGTATAACAATACTGTAGAGTAATTTGTATGTATATACCTTAAGTCATTTTCATAGATACTCATAACTTACTTATATTTTTTATAATCTCAGATGTTTATAATTTATTTTTTTGAATTTTATAGTTTATATAAACCTTAAATCTAATTTATATATCATTATAGGTACATAAAAGGCTCTTACTAAGAGCAGTCTTTGCAAAGCAAGTTCCTTTAAATAGCAAAAGTTATATCTGAAACTTGACTGTTAGTGATGCTGTGAATTTGCCTTTCTTATCAGGTAACCTAATATCTCTAGGAAAGTAAAGCCTGTTTTTTATGTGTGAAGTGCATTGACCAGGCAGCTGCTGTTAAATTGATGATGCTACAGTTAGCCATCAACACCATTAGAGATCTGAATAGGATAAATGAAAGCAGGAAGTATAATACAAAGGGCCTACGTATCAATTAAAATAACAGAGACATATCCTCTACTTAGATGGTTGTCCTAGGCTCCTGTGGTCTTAATTGTTTTTAGGGGACAGTGGTCATAAAAGGCATCACTAAATCTTTAACTACCACACAGGACAGCATCAGCCTTTGCCTGCCAGACCTAAGCCTGAGAGATTTTCCTGAAGACAAACCTGGGGGACTGATAATATTTTGAAAAAGCAGAGTAGAACAGTCAATGCAACCATCTTCACAACTTGTGCAGGGCCCTGGTGGCAGGTGAGGAGTGGTTAGCATTGCTGAAGTCCAGGTGGAACTGTCATGCCAGTCTGTCTTCTTTGGAAACATTAAAGTTGCTGTTAGAAGTTGGAACCTCTGTCTGTCATGGAAATCTATCTCCATTAAACATTTTAAATGTCACATTCAGTAGATATCTGAAAAATTTTGAGAGCTAATTATTAAATATACATGATTTTAAATGAACTTTATTTGCTTTTAGTTACTTGTTCTAGGTTTAACATTGAAAACATATACTTCAGGCTAAATAAAGTTTGTTCCTCTGAATGAATTACATTTGAAAAGAATTTGATCACTTATAAGATGACTATTAATCTTTATGTCTTAATTATCTTGAATAATTACACATTAGTGGCTTTTATAAGATTCGAATTCTATAGTTTTATTGCTGTTAAGTTTAGCCTTAAAAAATTACAGGTTTTGAATTGAACCTTTTTCAGTATCAAAATAAAGCTTTAAACCATAAACAGTCCATAGGGAGACTCTCAGCTGTACTTTCCTAGTCCTTTCATAGTGCTGCATTACAGAATATCATAGTTTCTTGTATGACCCATATCAACATAGCTAAAGATTAACAGATATAGCAAAGCAAGGAGGCTAGACATGCATTATTAAATCAGTCTGTTAGTCTGAATAGACCTTAGTTAAGGAGAGATAGTTTATAGGTTCTTTGTCAGACTGCCTAAGTCATTGGCTTGCTGTATCATAAGATAGGAATAGTCCAGTTTCTTGTGTTTAGTAGTTATGGCCTTAACTTTAATTGGCCAGCAACTACACTGGGCATTTGAGATTCCAGTGTATTCTTGAATCTTTTTCAGGGTGACCTTTAAGCATAAAATCTATGTTTTAGGTTGACATATTTCAGTTAACAAAAACAGACAGAAGCAGAATGATGGGTTAAAAAGCAAGGTTAGCACATTTGAATGTTTGCCCAGAACTATAGACAGTGATGGATTAGGTTTTTGTTTTAAGATTCCTTATGTAGCTTTCTAATTATTAACATTATGTTGTAAGTTTTAAATCAACTTGTATTACAGATTCTATAGATTTTTAAAATCATATCAAATAAACTTATAAATCCAGAGGTACAGAGAGCATGTATAATAGTTTTATAGACATAAGGTTTGTAACTTAGCCAAACTTTTAGACAATTAAACCAATACTCTAATTTTCTTCATGGCTTAGTCTTGCTCCTTTTTACTGCCACAAAATCAGGTGACTTGCCTGACACAGACCAAAACCTTTACAACTCTAGAGCCAGCTTTTCAGTACAATAGACAACCATAAAACAATATTTCAACATTACTCATTCCCAAAAGACTTTCAAATCCCTGACAAACGGAATCCAATGACTGGAAAACTAAGAGCTAAGGAATTCTGTGCCTTGGCTATCAAAGCAGCCATGGCAAGATGCAGTGTTGGATTTGGACCTGGGTGGGGAAGGCACACAGGGTAGTATGCTGGAATCTGTGCACATTGCACATTGCCCCAGCGAAGTAGAAATAATGGCAGCTAGAGCTTGTTCAGCCCACAAGTCTACCTGTAACTGGCACAGAGACACAAACAAAAGAGTAAAAATGAACCAATACATAGACCTAGCCCGGTGGAATGCACAAAGACAAGCAAAACACAGCACAAGACAAAGAACAAAAGTTAGTCATAATGACTTCCTGAAACAGACATGATTGCAAAATGGTTGTACATCCTTTGCCATCAGACAAAAATGAAAGTCAAAAGTACTTTGAGATTTCATTTTACACCTGTCATAATGGCTAAAATCAACAAAACAAGTGACAGCTCATGGTGTAGAAGATATGTAATAAGGGAAACACTCATCAATTGATGATGGGAATGCAAACTTGTATAGCTGCTATAAGAATCAGTGTTGTGGTTACTCAAGAAAGTGGGAATCTACTTATCTCAAGATCCAGTTATTCCACTCTTGGGCGTTGTGATGGATAATTTTTATGACAACTTTACATTAGCAAAGTCAGCTGAGAGGAGGGAAACTCAATGAAGTAAAAGTCTCCAAGAGATTGGACTATAGGCAAGCCAGTAGGGAACTTTTTACATCAGTGACTGAAAATTAAAGCCCAGACCATTGTGGGCTATCTGAATATGCCAATGAGAGGGTCTCTGAGCTTATACCTGTTTCTTATGCCTTTTCTTGGGCTTTTTTCCCCTTCTGTATATTATGTCCTATTTCAATGTGTTAGTTCTGGGTTTATCTTATTATATTTTACTTTATTTGTATCCCTTAGAAGCCTGTTTGATTTGTACTGTCAGAAAGAAAGGGAGTGGATGGGTGTGATGTGGGGGACTGAGAGGAGTAAAGGGAGGAGAAACCATGTATATTTATGTAAGAAAAAAAAAACGTACATTCAATAAAAGGAAACAATAAAAGAAAAAATATTAATGATCAAATAACCAAAAATCTTATAATCAACATTTTCATTGGTAGTGTTATATTGAAGGCATTTTTAAAAAAAATTTGAAAAAAGCACTTTCTACGACTATTTCTTTTCAAGAATCTAACTATAATGATACACTAAAAAAGAAGCATATTGTAGCAAATGAAAGTAAAATTTATTCCTTAAAGATAAGTTATTAAAACTAACAATAGCTTAGTAAAACTGGTTGTTATATCAACACAAAATTAATTTGCATTCCTGTCATAATACAGAGACTATCATTAAAATATTATTTAGTTTCAGAATGTAAAATGGGAAAATCCTAACATGAGATATGCAAGACAAGTAGAAAATTACAAAACATTTTGAAAAACATGGTAATAAAACTGAATAACCTGAGAGCTATCTAGTGTTGACCAACTAGAACTCTGTATCAAATAAATTCAATATCATAAAACCATTTTGCTCAAGTTGATCTCCAAATTAAGTGTAACTCTCTCAATGCCTCAAAGTGATCATTGCCATTGATTTTGCTCCTGATTTTTATTAACTGGCTTTAAAATTAATATTGAAGAGCATAGGATCAATTCAGCTCAGCCTCCAGTGGCCCAGGATAGAATGTGGCCCAACAGAAAAACACAAGGTTCTTTAAAGCATTATAAGAATTTTGGAGGGTGTGACATCTTTTTAACTTACACAGTTCTTGAGCGCAGAATGTATAGATGATAATATCTTGTTGTAATGTTAAATATTGGACATCTCTTACAGAAATGTCTGATGAAAGATTATCGGTGCTTCCTGCTGTACCAGGTATTAATACTTTATTATAGGCAACTGTATTTAAGAAACAAAAAATGTCAGATGCTGATAAATGTGCAGTGTAATAAAGAACCAAATCAACACATATTTGAAAAAAAAAGATTATAAAATGATTAGTATTTGAGACCAAAGGTTAAAAATTAGCTCTTGTTCTTGCATAGTCTGTTAAATTACATGGAAATTGATGGGAAAGGATTTCTGTTCCTGTCATAAATAAAAGTCAGTTCCAAGGACACTATAGCTTTAGATGTCAAAGCCATAAACTAAAAATATCTGGTGGCTTGAGTAAGAAAAGCCCTCATGGGGTCATATGTTTGAATACTGCATCCCAGTTAGTGGAACTTTTTTTTAAATTTATTTATTTTTATATCAATCACAGGTTAGGTACTTTGAATCCCAGGCGTACACCCTCCCTCATTCCCTCCTACCCTCCCACTCCCTCCCTCATCTCCCTCCTCCCCGCCCCCTCCAAGTCCACCAACAGGGTTGGACCTCCTCCCCTTCCATCCAACCCCAGCTTATCCTGTCTCCTCAGGGCTGGCTGCAATGTCCTCCCCTGGGATCTAGCCAGTCTGTCACTCCCTGGCTTGTATGGGGGAGGGTCAAAGAGTCAGCCATCAAGATCATGACTGAAACAGTCCCTGTTTCCCTGAGTAGGGTCTTCAGTCCT
>CM053755.1:49117375-49139543 GCA_028658305.1 Pachyuromys duprasi | reverse complement strand
TATATCCAAAAGATGCTCAAGTACACAACAAGGACATTTGCTCAACCATGTTCGTGGCTGCTTTATTTGTAATAGCCAGAACCTGGAAACAACCCAGATGTCCCTCAGTTGAGGAATGGATACAGAAATTGTGGTACTTTTACACAATGGAATACTACTCAGTAATTAAAAAGGAAGAAATCATGAAATTCGCAGGCAAATGGTGAGACCTGGAAACGATCATCCTGAGTGATTTATCCCAAAAGCAGAAAGAAACATATGGTATATACTCACTTATATAGACCTATAGGATAGGAAGGTCAAGCTGAAATCTACACACCTAGAGAACAAATGGGATGGACATTGAATGGAGGAAAAAGCAAGCAACAGGACAGGAGCATGCCAAAGAGGTCCTCCGGGGAGGTCATCAGAGCAGATATTAAGACTGGCAATCAAGCCTCTGGCAGAGGGCGAGAAGTAATGATAGATCTGGAGGAGGTTGGTGAGACTTGGGGAGAACAAGAGCTCTAGAAAGACCAAACTGAGCAGGGCACAGGGGGCTTGTATGAGACGGTTTCTACAATCAAGGACCATGTGTGGATGTGGCCTGGAACCCCCGCACAGATGGGGCCCATGATAACTCGGTGTAGGACTGAAGACCCTACTCAGGGAAACAGGGACTGTTTCAGTCATGATCTCGATGGCTGACTCTTTGACCCTCCCCCATACAAGCCGGGGAATGACAGACTGGCTAGATCCCAGGGGAGGACATTGCAGCCAGCCCTGAGGAGTCAGGATAAGCTGGGGTTGGATGGAAGGGGAGGAGGTCCTCCCCTGTTGGTGGACTTGGAGGGGGCAGGGAGGAGGGAGATGAGGGAGGGAGTGGGAGGGTAGGAGGGAATGGGGGAGGGGGCTACGCCTGGGATTCAAAGTACCTAACCTGTGATTGATATAAAAATAAATAAATTTAAAAAAACATTCAAATAAAACAAGGCAATACATTAAAAAAAAGTAAACTTTAGTGCTTGATATATCAACATGTCAGTCTCTAGAGTAGTAGTTCCCAACCTTCTCAATGCTGTGACCCTCTAAAACAGTACCTTATGTGGTGATCAACAACCATAAAATAATTTCTTCACTACTTCCTAACTGTAATTTTGATATTGTTATGAACCTTAATGGAGATATCTGTGTTTACACATCTGTGTTGTCTTAGGTGAACCCTGTGAAAGAGTCATGGAACCCCTGAGGGAGTCACAACCCACAGGTTGAGAACCACTGGGTCTAAAAATATGTCAGTATGTGAAATACAAGTATAAGGTATAGAGATGCCAGTCAGCTCTGGGAAACGAGGACCATAATCCTCTACGACTTTCATTTAGAGCAAATTGTTCATGTCAGCACTGCACATTATTTAAGGTGCTTATTGAGATTAAGAAGGACTTATGGTTCCCAAGAAAACTTATAAAGAGTAGATTTGACCAGATAAGGCCTCCTACTAGCTAAGACATAAATGTCTTCACAGGTTTGCTGGTTTGCTGGTTCCCTGGACTTTGAATATCCTGATGATTGAGATTGGTTTTGCCCTAAAAAGAACCCTATGACCCTACCCAGCTGGAAGAAGTAAAGATATCTAAATGCCCTTTTCTTTCTAACCTCCATTTTCCCCTACCTGTGGTCAGAGGGTTGCTTTAAGAAACCCCCAAATAGAGGACATTGCAGCCAGCCCTGAGGAGACAGGATGAGCTAGGGTTGGATTGAAGGGGAGGAGGTCCTCCCCTGTTGGTGGACTTGGAGGGGGCGGGGAGGAGGGAGATGAGGGAGGGAGTGGGAGGGTGGGAGGGAATGAGGGAGGAGGATATGCCTGGGATGCAAAGTACCTAACCTGTGATTGATATAAAAATAAATAAATTTAAAAACAATGAAACCCCCAAATAAAGTAATGTTTGAAAAACTAGTGCGTACAAGGATCCACTTTCAGGACAGCTTGAGGCAGTAGGGCTAGTTTGTTTTGTTTTTTGTACCTCACTGATACACTGATAACCCTCTTCTGAAGCCTGATAAAGGACTCAATTTTCTAATAACTTCCCTAGGTATCTGGAGATGGATACTATCCTTGCCTTTAGCCTTAGCATCACTCCACCATGAGGTGTAAATTGCATAACAAACCAGAAACGTCTTTGTTTGAGGTCCTCCTTGTCGCTGCCCTGTGGCTCATGCAAAAAGGGATATGAAGTAGAGTTAGCTTTGCTTGTCATCCAGTTTGGGGGTTCTGAGTCTGGATAAAAGCCCACATCATTGTGTCCCATAAGTTTGGGTATGTTATGTCTTCATTTTCTGTATTCTAGGAAGACTTTAATTTCTTTCTTTATTTCTTCTCTGACCCAGCTGTCATTTAGCAGCAAGTTGTTCAGTTTCCATGTGTGTATAGGCTTTTTGCTATTTCTGTTGTTGTTGAGGTCCAGCTTTATCCCATGGTGATCAGATAGGATACAAGGGATTATTTCAATCTGTATCTGTTGAGGCTCGATTTGTGACCAACCATAAGGAAGGAGAGGAAGACCTCCTCTATCAGTAGACTTGGGGAGGGGCATGTGTGGAGAAGGGGGAGGGAAGGTAAGATTGGGAGGGGAGGAGGGAGAGTGTTATGGGGGGATACAAATTGAATAAAGTGTAATTTAAAAAGCCAAATATGTAAAAACAAACAAACAAAACAAAACAAAAAACCCAAATATGTACTGCTCTTGCAGAGGACCTAATTTTGATTCCTAGGACCCTTGTCAGACAACTGTCTATAACTCCAGCTTCAAGGAATCTAACATATCTGGCCTCTACGAACACCTTCAGATACACATGAATGAACATAATTAAAAAAAAAAACACATCAAAAACTCTATTTCTTGAGTGGAAGTTTCTGATTTTCTTGAAGACTCAGTTTTGTCATGTGATGTTTTCTGCAAGCTGGGCATGTGTTGTTTTGCTAGAGGTTGGCTTGTGCGAGGGCACATGATGTTTTGCTGTGAGCTCTCATGTGCGAGGGGCGTGGCTTTGGCCAGCTGAGAACAGCCATGTATGGGCTCTGAGGAGAGAAATACACAGAGGTCCACACACAATAGAGATTACTTTTTAGATCAACATCACTGCACTGATCTTGCTTCCGTACTTGACTTCACAAAGAAACATTCCAGAAAACTTCTTGGGGTAATCCAACTGAGCCTTGTAGCTTTCACTGACTTTGCGTTGCTGCTTGGTGTTGGCCTTTGGACTGGACTGCTGGTATCCTGACCACTGAGCTTGGTAATAATCCCCTAAAGACCCATCAACCCTAATCAGCAGAAAGTAGATAAAAGAGGTCTGCAACCCCTTTCCCTACTAATCTCCTACCTAAAGTTGAAGAGAGGGTTGGAAGGGAGGTAAAGGTGTTTAAGAACCGTATATAAAGTAAGTTTGGTGAAAAATCTAAACCTAAGATTTCTGAAACTCTCACACAAATGGTTAACTTAACCAAGATAGAAATATTTCACTCTGCTATGCAGTATTGATGAAATCATGTGAGTTTTTCTACACTGATTGTAATAGTGAAAGACCACCACCAACATTCACATGAGTACCAGGATGCAGTTACTTCTCACTGCAGAGACAAGTAGAGAGCTGTGATTTGTGATGCGTCTCCAGGACTTCTATCAATGGTGTAACTTCACTACCACCAAAGCAAAAGAATTCTTAACATTCTGGCAAATGAATTTCCTTTGCTATATTCTGTCATATGCCACACTTCAGTTTGAAGTATAGTGGGATAATTATGTTCTCACCCACTGTGTTTGGTATCTCTTTCTTTTTTTGTTTTTTAAAGATTTATTTATTTTATGTATAAATGAAGTGTTCTATCTATCCGCATGTACACCTGCATGCCAAAAACCATAATGGGTATCATATCACATATCAGATGGCTGAAAATCACCAGGTAATTGCTGGGTAATGAACTCGGTACATCTGGAAGAGCAGCCAGTGCTCTTAACCACTGAGTCATCTTTCTAACCCTATGGTTGGTATTTTCTAAAATAACTCAAAGTCTTTCTTTGTTTCTGCTTGAGAAGGCTCATTAAGCATTTATACTATATTTACAGTATCTTTCAAGTTCTTATCCAGGCTATCTTCCACAATTCATTTTCATGTCATATCTCTTAGCAGCTAGGGATCTATTTTGTATATAGTTGATATTTCTGAATATGAGATCCTAGGTTAAACATACCATTTTATATAGCCCCTATCTTTCTGCTCTTTTTCCCCTCCTTTCTTTCCCCCCCCCTTTCTCTTTCTTCTCTCCCTTTTCTCCTTCCATTCCTCATGTCATTTATCATTCTAATACCTATTTCTATGTTCTTGAGAAGTATTTGTGTAGTTTTCCTTAATATTAAAAGTGTGTCCAATTTGATTCTTTTCTAACTGAAGAACAGTAATAATTTTAGATCTAAATTATTTTAGATTATTGTTTTAGTACTAACCATTGTTTTCTATAGATACCAAAAGTTCTCAAATATTTCTGATTATATTAATTAAAGGGAAATTTGCTTGGTCTGTAAGTTGTTATTGTGATATCGGTTTTCTTTTATTATAAGTTTTTGGTTCGTTTGCTGGACTATTTTTATTCCAGGGTTTTCCCTGGAATTTCATATTCTAAGTCACCCACTCTAAATGAATAACGAATGAACAAAAAGCTGACTGACCAGTACAGAGACGTTCCCCAGACATTTCCCTTACTTTTTCTGAAATAAATAAATAAATAAATAAATAAATAAATAAAGTATGCTTACTTTCCCCCATCAATGGATATATTACTGATTGTCCTCCTGTCTAAGGGACACTGTTGGAAAGTAGTGGGGTGAAGCTTCAGGCTGTCCTCCTTTCTGAGGCTACCATGAAAGACTGGTAGATTGGTAAGACTTCACACCAGTCTTCAATAGATGTCATTATCTCAGTCTCACTTGGAGAATCCCCCTTTACCCACTTATGCTCATGTACAATCTAGGTTCTACATTCTATTCCTTTTGCATCATTATGCCAACTTCCACTCAATTTTTATTCTCAAACTTTTGCTATGCTGTCACCATAGTCAATGTCTTCATCATCTTTGTATATTTGTGTATTTCTTACATATTTACTACTACTTTGGTGGTTCTCAGGACAGAGAAAGACCAATATGTGGTCCATCAGCTGCTCTAAGCTTAAACTCCAGGATATAAATAATGAACTAATAAAGTGAAACAATCAAATAATTTGCAAGATTTTTAAAAGCAGGGAAGCAAGATCCCTAAGTGTGTAAAGCACTTGTCATGCATGCATGAGTTCTATTACAGGAAACAGGTGGACAGAAAAAGATAATCCCAGTGTTGTCTTCTGACCCCACACATGCACTGTGGCATACAAGTGCCACATACACAAATACACACCCACCCACACACATACACACATAGAGAGAGAGACAGACAGACAGACACAGAGAGACAGGGACAAAGAAACAGAGAGACATGATAAATAACATTTTTAAATTATCAGTTACTTGAGAAACTAATTAGCCAATCACTCTGCGATTTTTTTTCACAAAGAATGGTGGCAGACCACAATAAGTACAAAATGGATAGTGAAATTTATTTTATTTCTAGTCACGGAGAACATTCTAGCTAATATCTAGTCAGTGCAACCTTGGTGAAATTCCTGGCTGCTTTAAAGAAAAAAAAATCTGTCTGAAAAGAAATTGTTTCAGATGTGTTCACTCCTGCCTGCTGTGAGCTCAATACCAAGCATTTTAAACCTAATCATAAAATGTATCCACCTTTTTTGTCCAATGTAGCTGGAAATTAATTGTATAATTTTGATTTTACATTAAAATTCTATGATTTCTTATTAATGTCAAAATATGTCCCTTTAACCTTCACTGAATGTCACTAATTTTTAAAGAAATTGATACACTGTTTTACAGGATGGTACAAAGGTTTGTTATCCTGTAGGATGGCTTACAGCTTCTATCCCACTGGCTTTTGAGAGGCCAATCATCTGTAATTTAGCAGGGAGCCTTTTGCAGATTCCATTTCTCCTACTTTTGAGAGTGCTTGTCTACTTTACAAAAAGAATAAAAAGGAGACGAAAAGGAAAAAAAATTCCAATTGTTTCTTAAATTCAAATGAGCAGATAATTCTCCTTGATTTCCCCCTCAGCTGTCTCCTGATGGGCATCAGTCAAGGGTCTCAAGACAATGTTCCTTAAGAGAAAGCAGATTTGACTGTTTGAGCTTTGAATATCAACTATCTTGCCCTAGCAGCTAGTCAATGTAATCATACACAGGTCTCCATGGGCCTCCCAATTCAGTACTGACTTATATTTGATGACAATACAGTGTATTCAAAGGCAACTATTCCCTTGAAAGTGCTCTGTGGTTCTCTAGACATAGAGTGAGTGGACACATTTTCTACTTTTTTATGTTCTTTCTCTATCTCTCTGTCTCTCTTATTTCTCTTTCTTCCTCATCTTCTCCTATAGTTTTTTTTCTTATAATTTTTGATGTTAAGAGAGTCATCTTGCATAAGAATCAAGTGCATAACTCTACCCTGCAGGGTATCAAAACAAATGCTGAGACTCATAGCCAAAATTTGGGCAGAGTGCAGGGACTCTTATGAAAGAAGTGGGAGATAGTAAAACCTGGAGAGAACAGGAGCTCCACAAGGAGAGCAACAGAACCAAAATATCTGAGCACAGGGGTCTTTCCTGAGAATGATACTCCAACAAAGGACCATTCATGGAGATAACCTAGAACCCCTGCACAGATGTAGCCATGGCAGTTCAGTCTCCAAGTGGGTTCCATAGTAATGGGAACAGGGACTGTCTCTGAAATGAACTGATTGGCCTGCCCCTTGATCACCTCCCCCTCAGGGGGGTGCAGCTTTCCCAGGCCACAGAGGAAGACAATGCAGACACTCCTGATGAGAGCTGATAGGCTAGGATGAGAAGGAAGGGGAGGAGGACCCCCGTTATCAGTGGACTGGGAGAGGAGCATGGGTAGAGAAAGGGGAGGAGTGTGGGATTGGGAGGGGAAGAAGTAGGGAGCTACAGGTGGGATACAAAGTGAATAAACTGTAATTAATAATAATAAAAGAATCAAGTGATAGCTGTGGTTAATGTAGTGTGAGAGAGTTGGTGGGGGGGGTGACCACAATCTTTTTATCTTCTTACTGTTCTTTATGATTGATTTGCCTCCATCTAGTCACTGATTCTTTCACAAGTTGGACTGTGGGTATCTCTGGATAACTACATATTCAGTCTCTTTCTCTTCCTCACACAGGATGGGCAGTGCATCTAAAAAGAAAAAGTATGGATTGAAATAAACCTTCAAATAAAATAACCCTTACACTTTGGAATTCTCCTGTAGCTAGGGATGTCCACATGACACAGTTCAGCATGTTAAAGACAAATTTCCCATCCTCTGAATTTAGTGTCCTGTATAGATTTGCAAAGGTGTGGGAGAGGTGTTTGTGTTGGAGTTCTTTTTTCCCAATTGCCCTCCTCCTCCTCTCCCTCTTCCTTCCATTCCTCCTCTTCCTACTAGTCTTCCTCCTCTTCCTCCTCCTCCTCTTTTTCTTACCCAGAGTAGAACAGCAGTTCCTAGAGTTTTGTCAGCCATCATGAGTGAGAAATCCATAAATTAGGAAGTTCAGAGTTAGAATGAGTAACCATCTCAACCCCAAGAGGTTAGTCTGGAGAAGAGCCATGCCCTGAGTGATTAGAACACTAAAAGGCAGAATTCTTGAAGATGGGTGGTATGTTCCTCCGTGAGACTGAAAACAAAATGAGGACTTCAAAGACAGTGAGGTTGATGCCTACCTGACTTTTTTGCACCAAGAGAGTTTTGGTTTTGTTTGTTTCCTGGAGTTTAGCATCCACAAACAGGTCTCTTCACACAAGATGTGCAGTTCTCTTGGGGCACCAAGTTCCCTAAGGTGAGGCAACAGTTTTTGAACAATCAGAGCAATCTTGTTTCCTTTCAGGACACCAAGTCTAACTAGAATAGCATAGCAGAAAATTAAAACACATCTTCACCTTATCTCACAGAACTGACATGCTCACCCTTCAGTTTTTCACACCTGTAGAGCCCATTAATGTAGGAATCATCTAAGTCACATTCTGGATTAGAAAAAGGAACTTTTTGACACTTCTGAAAAAGTGTCAAAACTTTCTCAGAGAAGAGGCATAGTTGGTCCTAAGGACAAACAACAGACGCACCAAATGCCAGTTTTTTCTTTTAATTAAAAGCAAATGATGGTAGCCGCATCATAGGAACTGGCAGCTTTCCTTCACTTGACAGCCTCTCATTTACAGGAAAATGGATATTTGTTTTGATCCTCTTCACTGGGAGAGAGACTTCCTTCTACCTATATACTGACCAACAAAATAAATTTATGTTCATTTACATAATACACTCAGCTATTAATGTCAAGCTGTCTTTCTGATGGAACTTTGATATTTCTCTTGATGTAAAAAACAGTCATTAAGTTTATTTGAAAAATGGGACTGGTCACCATCCTATTAAAATAATTGGTTTCAGGATCTGGAGAGATGACTGGGTGGTTAAATTCACTGGGTGCTCTTCTAGAGAACCTGGGTTCAATTCCCAGCCCCCACACAGCAGCTTGTAATCATCTGTATCTTAAGATCCAGGGAACCCAACATCTTTTTTCTGGTCTCTGAGGACACCAGTCATTCCAGATATAGTCAAGTAGACAACTGAGGATAGCAATCACAAATCTAGAGATCAATCTTGCAGTGCAGTTACCCTCTGAAATTGTCTCCCTGTCCCCTAAGAAGGTAGTTTTAGCAGACATTATGGGTGAGGATAATTTATATCTGTTTCTTGTTATATATTGTCATAAAGATAAAAAGCTTTTCAAGTATCATGCCATAATAAGATTTGAAGTGTATCTGCAGTTTACCTTAGTTTAACAGCATTTTTCCACACTACGGTGGTTTGATTAAATAGGCTGAAGGAGCCTTATGAAAAGAAGATATTGCGAGGTAATCCAGAACCTTAGAGAAGGAGCTGTGACCAATTAACATACATTTATAAAGTTATTGAGACTACTCATTAAAACAGCTGTTCTGTCGAGGATTTCTTTCATTTAATACACATTACTGGAGTTGACATCTGTGGTATTCTGTGACATTTCCTCATTTACATTGCTTTTAAGAATCACCTCCTGCCTATACCTCTCTTTCTCCTTACTCAGGAAGACTTCACTAGTCTGTTTAATCTTCTCCCTCTGAGGCCATTCTGAGCCTGAACATATGGAAGCATTTTCTTTTGACTGATCTCTTTAGCTCTATTTGGATATGACTATCTGAGGTGATTTGAATAAGAATGGCCCCCATAGGTTAATAAATTTGAATACTTCATCATCAGAGAATGTCACTATTTGAAAGGATTAGGAGGTGTGGTCTTGCTGGAAGAAATGGGAGTGGGCTTTGAAGTTTCAAAAAGCCCATTTCCAGCCCAGAGTCTCTCCCTTCCTGCTGCCTGTGGATTAATATGTAGACCTCTCAGTTGAGGTCTACAACCCCATGCTTCTGCAACCCCATGTCAGCCTGCATGCTGTTACACTGTTGACCATGATGAAAACAGACTAAACCTCTAAAACTCTAAGAAAAGCCCAATTAAGCAATTTCTTTTTTATAAGAATTGCTATGGTAATAGTGTCTCTTCACAGCAGTAGAACACTAAGACACTATCCCATTTATTTATTTCTGGGATTCTCCATTCTCTCCTCTCTACCACTGCTTCTCAATGTGTCTTGCTTGTTTGTTTCTCAAATGAACTTCCATTTTGATTTCTCAAAACAGTTTCCAACACTTCTTCAAACTACTTATATCCACCTCACAAGATCTATTAGATATATCTCCAACCCCTTAGTAAAGATGCCTTGGTACTTCCTCCTCTGATTCCGACTTGGGTTTGCTTTTACATTTCTACATGAGATCATTTGCATTGTGCTCCATGCCTTTCATTCACAATTTCCTCTGCCTTCTCATCTCTAATTTCTTTGGTCCTTTGACGTTACAAAAGAACAAAAACAAATCACACAAACAAAACAAATCCCCATAAAACTGCAGTTCTCTTTTCTTCCACTTCTCTGTTGGGTTGAGGACAACTCCCATTTTTGAATTTACATCATACTCCATGGGAGAGAATCAGGATTGGATAGAATTTTTACACTGTTGCACATTAAAATATATTGCCATATCATATAACCCTGGGAAGTTTATTTTTCTCTTCCAAAACTGAGAATAATACATATGTCATAACAGATAAAATTCTCAAAACAGTATGTGACAAAAGCTAAACTACTAATAAGCAAAAACTATAGTTATTTATAATCAAGTTTTACATAACTTTTATTAGTTTTATTTTGGACAACTTTATTTATGTACATAACGCATCTTGGTTTGTTTGTCCTTATTTTCTCCTTAGGGTGTTAGGGTGACGGGTGTCCATCTCAAGGCTTCCTGTAGGTGAGGCAAGGGCTCTGTCACTAAGCTATGTCCTTCCATTCCTCTCAGATGGCAAGGTCTTTCCCTGAAATTTAGCATGTGACCAAGATCACTTAGGTCTTATACTGGTAACAGGTGTTCAGCAATGGATTTTATGGCATGTACAGGGTCAAGAGTTATCATTAAAATATTCTACAATAAAACTGGCAAAAATACCAATTTTGTACGTTGATAATGAGGTAGAAAGTTTTTATTTGCACCATTTTTTGTACAAAATGGAATATATATATATATATATATATATATATATATATATATATATATATATATGGGAGAAACTAGTATTTCAGCCAAATAACTCTAAGCTAAGTTTGAATAGTTTAAAATAGTTCAGTAAGTAGGAGAGTATATTTACAACTCTATTTTACTATCTCATCTTGTCTATCAAAAGTACGTTTACCAAAACTATTTAATATGGAGGTTTTTTTTAATAATAAGGTCCACCCTGCTTTGGTGGGTGTTTGACATAGCAAATAATGACATCCCACAGTAGGCACTATGAAAGAATACTAACCAGAGAATTTCAATTGTAATTTCATTATGCATGTAATAACCATAACCATAGGCCTATAGGTCAAAATAAATAGTAATATCTTATGGTAGATGAATTAGGGTGAAATAAGAAACTCTGGAGAAGAAAAAATGTTGCTATGGCAACTTTAATGTTCACAAACCACTTTTCAAGTCTCTGCTGCCTCGGTAGGCTTTTGGCATTTAACTTTCTTTTCAGTTTTTTATTTGAGAAAAATAAAAAGTCCCTTCGCTGCTGAGCCCTAAAATGTGACAATGACAATCTGCTCTGTAGTCTTCTGAGATCCCTGTTAATAACTCAGCCTACTTACTGCTCCATGGTATAAAGACAACTTAATTGGGCTGAAAGAGGGCGAAGAAACAGCAGTATGCTCCAGCTAAGTTAGAATATTTCCTTCTATGATAGATCCAGTGGAAGAATATGGAACAATTTTAGTCCAAGATCACAGGGCTGACAAAAATGGCTCTTTAAAGTCAAGTGTAAGGGCATCGTGAGATGTTTTAGTAGCACAACCCCTTATATCCACATTGTTTGAGAAAAGAAAAATACATACTAGTTCAATTAATGAGTCAAAAGTGTCAAGTCAAACATGAAACTTGTGGATCCAAAATTTGTAAACTGTATTTATCTTATTCCCTGAGCTACTCAAACGATGTCTGGAAAGCTGAAACTTAACGAGACTAAATCTGCTTCTGCATTGTGAATCTTAGCAGCATGGCTTATGCTGCTGATCATCTTCCTACCTGCCCATACACTCAGTAACAACTGCCAGTAAGGGCTAACTCTCCCTTACCCTGCTAGAATTTCAGGATCATTGGTTGGCTCACAGGAAGCACACTCTCTTTATATATGATTCCTTGAGGAAGCAACCTGCCAGTCATAAATGAAACCCTGTTCTCTCTCCCTCTAGGCATCTAGAATTATTTTTAAAGACATCAAATTCATTGCTCCCTTTTCTAAACTAAGGCTGAGGTCCATATACCTGGTAAAGTGGACTGAATTGAACAGAAGGGCTTTCAATTAAACAAGTTTTGTAAGAATGCATCATTTCTGGCTCATGGCAATTGGGATATATTGTGTGCTTTTTGCTTGTTATGATGTTGGTGTTAAGCACAAAACCATTATGTAAGGAATTTGAGGTTCCAAAGTCATTTTAAAGAAACTGATCCTAAATTTGAATGTAACAAAGAACAACAGTGTGCTATCTCTCTGTACTCACCACGAGGAAACAAAAGGAAAATGAAACTGTGAAAGCTCATATCTCTTTACTGAGTCCTTAACTATACAGGCTCAAAACCCTGCTTCAAATAACTAAAGTGTGTCTCTTGGAAGCTCCCTTTAGAAAATGTGCTGAATCATTTATGCTAATGAACAACTCCTTTACTTCCTAAAGCAAATTAGAAGTTACACAGTGAGCTACACTGAATGGGGATAAAATGATTGACTACCAAATTGCTTACCTTGTGGACTAATGTTCTCTCCAACGAAGAGTATTTGAACATATATACATATATGTGTGTATACATGTATATATGTGTGTGTATACATGTATATATGTCTGTGTATACATGTATATATGTATGTGTGTAGACACACACGGACACACACATACATATTGGTTGGATTTATCCTTAAAATATTTTACATCATAGCTTTGACCTGGAACATACCTTAATTGTTGTTTCTTTTAAAAATTAAATGCACCATTTAGATCGTAATTGTTTTTTTTTCTAATCTAATTGGCTATAAATGTAAATTCACATTTACTGCTTAGAATAATGGCTCTGTCCATAAGAACATTCTTGTAGAACTGGCTTAAGAACAGCAAAGCTTCTAGAATCAATTGTCTGCACCATTTTTAGTTTTTACCACATCACGTACCTTCTAGTTGGTTAGCACTTACCACGGGTAAAGTTCATGTAGCATTTTTAACTGCGGACAGTTTAAGAAGACGGTTTAAATAAGAGCTCCTTGGGTAAAGGGGAGCTAGCTCTTGGGTTAGGAGTGCTTTGCTTATCCGAAGAACTCCTGTGCAGTTCCCCGCCAGCTGTCTCACAACTGTGCGCACTCCAGCTAAGGCATTGCTAACACACTCTTCTGACCTCTGTGGGCGGTTCGCATACCTTTGCACTTATTCACAAAAATCCATACACTAAAATACAATAATAATATTGACGATGATGATATATTTCAAAAAATAAAGAGGCTACCAGTGCAAAATTTCATTCTGAATATTAAAGCCATTGCTTTTCTGTTTTAAATCTGTACAAATAATGGGATATTTGCTGGCTTAGCTTTTTGGACCACTTCAAGGTATATTTATGAACCCTGATTTTGTTTTCTCAGTTTACCTTGGGTTGTTATTTAAGTACTAAGTGTTAATTTACACCTTCTATCCATTTGTCATTTAATTGCAGTGAGAAATATTTCACATGGATGTGTTTTATTTTTGTGTGAACATACCTACCATCAATCCTAATTTATTTAAAATTATTTGGTGACCTGGTTTCTTTGAGGAGTATTCTAAAAATATAAGGAAAAAAATGAGGACAAAACCAATTTAATTTTTTTTTCACAAGTCCATAGATGATGATCACAGTTTTATACCTTGGGTCTGTTTTTGACTGGGTGTCAACTCAGTCACCTAAATCTCCATCATTAAATGAGTGCACTGGACCAGGCATCATGAATGAAGTACCTACTACTGAAAGCTTTCTCAGGGGGGGAAACAACCAGCATTGCTATGGGCCCTCTCCATGTAACTGCTACAGGTTTCTTCAGTGAAAATATTACAGAAATGAAAGGAAAGATATCCTGGCAGATGGAAGCCTAGGAATACTACATTGTCACACCATACAACAAACCTCACACAAGAGATTTATTGGAAAAGATACAAAATAAGGTTGATTGTGGTGGGGTGAGAAGCAGCAAAGAACTGAGCAGGACGTGGCCTATATATAGTGTTTCTTGGAGGGTAGAAATTTGCACGGTGGCCTGGGATTGGTGAATTTTTGTGGCCTTATCTGTGGGAACCTCAGGGACTGGTAGGATTTTGAACTCAAAACCTGGAAGTGAGCTCAGACTTTTTACCCTATAGTCCAAATGAACATATGAACACCATGTATGTGACCATCTAGATTTCATGGTGCTAAGGGAGAGAAAGCATGCATGATCCAGCTGAGTGATTGCCAGTGCTGCTCATGTATGTTTTAGCTTCTCAAACTCATTGGAAATATGCTAATTTGAAAGTGTTTATGAAGCAATTCAGATATGAGATAAACATAATAAAAGTAGAATTGCTAAATTTCTTAACAATTTTGAGAAGCCTTAGAAAGTTTTGATGCAAATTTCAAATGGAGAATCTGAAAAGAAAAAGAGGCTTGTAGTACTCAATCATGGTTCTTATCAAAACTCCTTTAAGACCCCTTGATTCCATTTCACTAAAACACTGGGGATGGATATTTATAATAAGATGGATATTTAGAAATCTGACATCCAATTAGACCAGCACCATTTGTTGAAGATGCTATCTTTTCCATTGTATGGTTTTGGCATCTTTGTCAAAAATCTTTGTCCATAAGTGTGTGGGTTTATTTCTGGGTTTTCTATTTGGTTCCACTGATCCACCATCCTGTTTCTATGCCAGTACCATGCAGTTTTTATTACTGTTGCTCTATAATACAACTGGGAGGACTTTGGCTAAAATGCTCAATCCCCAGCCAGAAAGGCAAAGCAGATGGACATCAGAAGAAGAAAAAAACAGGAAACAAGTTAGGAGCCTGTCACAGAGGGCCTCTGAAAGGCTCTGCCCTGCAGAATATCAAAGCATATGCTGAGACTTATGGCCAACTGTTGGGCAGAGTGCATGGAATCTTATGAAAGATGCGGGAAATAGTAAGATAGGGAGAGGACAGGAGCTTCACAAGGAGAGCAACAGAACAAAAAAATCTGAGCACAGGGGTCTTTCCTGAAACTGATATTCCAACCAAGTACCATGCATGGAGAAAACCTAGAATCTCTGCACAGATGTAGCCCATGGCAGTTCAGTATCCAAGTGGGTTCCATAGTAATGGGAACAGGGACTGCCTCTGATATGAACCGATAGGCCTGCTCTTTGATCACTTCACCCTGATGGAGGAGCAGCCTTACCAGGCCACAGAGGAAGACATTGCAGCCACTCTTGATGAGAGCTGATAGACTAGGATCAGAAGGAAGGAGAAGAAGACCTCCCCTATCAGTGGACTTGGGGAGGGGCAAGGGTGGAGAAGGAGGAGGGAAGGTGGGATTGGGAGGAAAGGAGGGAAGGGTTTATGGGGGGGGATACAAAATGAATAAAGTGTAATAATAAAAAAAGTTGAAATTAAAAAAAGAAAGAAAGAAATCTGACTGTTTTATATACTGTCTCTGAGAACAGACAAAATGCAATGTGGATTTAAGGATTTCTTTTAGGTCAAAGTTTTCCTGTTTCTTCCATACCTGGGAATTCTGATGGTGGTAGTGTGAGGTCACACTGTAACCATATGAAACAGAGAAAGATGATTCCTGGTGCTGGGCTCAGTTTCTTCCTTTTCAATTCAAAGCATCAGCCCTTGGGGTGGAACCACACAATCTTCCCTCCCCAGCTGACCCTCTCTAGCAACACCTCACAAAAGTATGTCTCATGGGTAATTCTAAAACTGTCAAGTTCACAATTAAATTTAAGTACCATTATTTTCATTACAAGTAACCATTAAGATAAAGAATGAGAAATAATTTAAAAATCACAATATATCTTAAAACTATTCTTGAAATTCCACCCAGGGGATGATCTAGGAAACTCCCATAATGCGGTAAAGGCAGCAACAAACACTTCACCAAGAAGCAAGAGGGGTTTGACCACGGTGTTATGTATAGAATGACTCCTTCCTGTCAATAAACTTGGGAAATAGGTGGTAGGTTTGATCCATACCCTCTTCTCATCACATTTTTGTTTACCTACGTGATGTAACATCTTTTCTCCTGGAAAAGTCCCATGGATATACTCTTATTAAACCGAAAGAACTGAAATCTAATGTAAACACCTTAAAAAAAAACACCCACACTGCAGTCCCAGGGGAAATAAACAAGGCCATGCAAAATTGTTTCCTTTGTCTATGGCTTCTGGACTTCCTAAGAAGCCTAATTCCTGGCTCATTTCATACCACATTCAAGCCTGTTGTTTTTGTTTTTGTTTTTTTCCAGTGTTCTGCATTTCCCATGGTCCTCATTGACTTGCCATTGTCTAAATTTCCTCTCAATGGACTATTTAATGTTTTTGCTTATTTGAAACAAATATCATATTGGTTTCTTTTATTCCAGAGAAGGGAAACCTTGGTTCCCATAAGTAATTTCCTTAGTCATTTAATTTGATCTGGGAATTACTGTATTTTTGGTAGTAGTTGGATCACAAGATCAGAGCTTATTATTTGAGGCTATGAATTTGAGACTGTAACCTCCTAGTGAGTTAAAAAATTCTCTCTTCTGCCCCTTGTTAAGTCGATACGGTCAAATGAACATCAGGTTTATATAAGTGTCATTCATTTTGTCACTGGCACACAAAAATTCTTGATGAGATAATATTTAATATATAATGATGATGTCAAGAAGATGGTGTTATTGAGGAATAGGTAAAGAAATGTCTTTTTTTCCAAAAGAAAAGTGGCTTCTGTACAAAGAGAGAAAGATAGATAGAAAGAAAGATAGAAAAAGAGAAAGGAAATTATAATATGTGGACTCCAGGAGCGGAAAGCAAGTTTGTGAACATGGTCATATTTAGATCTATTTAAAGCATGCCTAAGAAAAATGTCTCTTGCCTTTTCATTTAAGCATTGTAATAGATGTCTGCTATTTTTTTAAAACATGGAACTAATTAGACTTTGACAAAATTAAAAAAAATTAAAACCAAACCAAGCAAAACCCTCTGTAGTTTTCAGATTTAATATTCTCAATTTTCTAAAGGAAATATTTTTAATCATTTAGATGATTTCCATTTTCTCCATGTTTACAAATTCTAATGCTGTATTCTTATTCTCTGGTTTATATATTTAGTTACCATTTCTTGATGACATTTACTGATTAATTACCTTCAATAAGCTCTCTCTATTGAATCATATTTTTAGAAATAACAGTGTTTCCTTGATGTGAGAGAATATTTCATGTTGAACATACAATGACCTTTTGTTTCTTTTAAAGTATTTGCTTTTTTACATTAAAGTCTGGGGGAATTATAAAATATAACCCCATGACAAAGCCATAAAGTATAGTATTCTCAACAATAAAAGAAATAAATGAAAAAATAAATTATGTATACATGTAGACACAAAAATGGACCACACTGTAGTAAGCTAAGTGACAAAAGTTAAATTTCAAAATCTACTAAATACACTGTATTTGAATGATATTTGTATGACATTAGGGAAAAGGCAAGACTCTGAAGCCAACGCTGACTGCTGGTTGCCTGATTTAGGGGCTGGAATAAGATTACCTAGTAGGATAGAGTGGAAACTGGGGTGTTGATGGTATTATTCTAGATCTTGTGTTGTTTATAGGACTACAAGCATTTTTGATGCAGGCAAGTTGGTATAGTTAAAAAACATTGTTTTTTCAGAATAAAAACTATACCTTAATACAAACTAAAAATATTGCTCACTATATTAGATTATTACATACTTTTTCACAGGCTCGACATTTTCTTAATGTTTTAACACATCTATTTGGTTAAAAAGAAACTAAAAAGAAATCACATATGAACTATCAATTACTTTTATTCATGAAGGAGTCCCACCTACCCCTTGCCTTCCATCTTGCTGCATGCTGTTCACTGATTTTCCGATGATCTGATCTGTGATTGCTATCTATGATTTATGTGCAAAAATATCCTGGGTGGGATATTTTGGCCTGGGAACTTCAGTGCCTTACTTTTCAATTTTTATTGTGTGCTTCTGTTTATTGAAGCCAAATAAAGATTTTTATATACCAAATAAAGATTTAGTTCCTATTAACCTATATTAAATACATTTAAATTAACATATCAGTGTAAATGTCAGAGATGGAATAGATTAGAAAGATCTAAATGGAAGCCTGAGCATTAAGATAAACCACAGAGAGAGAAAGAGACAGACACACACACACACACACACACACACACACACACACACCCCACACAGAGACAGGCAGATAGAGAGCCAGAGAGCTAGAGAGAGAAAGAGACAGAGAGCAATTGTCTCAGATGCTAACAAACAGTTTTACTTATCCCAAAGCATCACTGAGATCATAGAAAGGCATGGGAGGCCAACTGGGGAGGAAAGCATGAAGGCAGCTCATCTCATAACCCACTATTGGATGAAATAATGAAAGATCATCATACATCCGTAGGGAAATAAACAGGATCCTGCAAATCATTTCTATGTGCATAAGCCTTCAGCTTCTGGAGGAAAGCCTTTCTCTGCTTTATGAGAACTATATTTACATCCCCCAGGCCTTTGCCTTCTTACCTAGAACACCACATTGGCCTATGTTACCACCCTCTCTATCTCTTTCTGTTGCTGAAGGCCCATGTCCTTTCTACGTCTTCATTTCCAAACAGAATTAGCCTGTGGTTTGCTTGTCTCACATATTTTAGAGCTGTGTAGCCAACAGGCAATTTAAAACTCAATGCAGATATAGAGATGTTTAACTTTGTCCCCTATTAATGTTCAATTTTCTCCCCTTCTTTATAGGAAAACACACACACACACACACACACACACACACACACACTTTTACTACTTCAAAACGAATCACTTTCTTTTTAAAAGTTAAATTCTTTCCTTTGATTTTCTTGCACAGGCCCTCAGCATTTCGCAGCTCCTGTTCCTCCACTACTGCCATTTTAAAACAACTGCACGGAACTTTTTAAAGGAACATGACTCTATTTTAGCCCAGCTTTCTAGATCCCCACTGTTTCTTTGCCTTCTGCCACTGTCTGAGTTGGAGGGACTCCAGGGGATTCTCTCTCCTGGCTTAAGAAAAAAAAATCCCTGGTAAATTGTGAAACTGGTACCATCACAATGTGTCAGAAATAGAGCTAGAACTTTCGATAGTAGGAGGCAATTTTTAAAGTCCCGTTCTTTGAGAAAAGGTCTAAGGATGTATGCTTTTCAGTTAGATGAGAATAAGAAGTTCTGGCACTGGAAAGATGGCCTCAGTGATTAAAAGCACTGCTTCTTCCTGCACAGGACCCTAGTTCACTTATCCACGCCCACATAAAAACTTCCAACCATCTATAACTCCAATTCTGGAACATCTGATGGCCTGTCTAGTCTTCGCACAGCCTCAAGAACAATCCTCACTGGGGCAGTGAGGGAATAAGGAAATGACAGAGAGACACACTGATATACAGAATGGTTGAGATAGAGTGAAGTGGGATGGATTCTCTGATGGAAAAGCCCCCACAATGTAAGAAGCTCAGCATGCTCATGGTATGCAGTAGAACATATGACACTTATCACATAGAGCTAAACAAGGAGACAGAAGTAATACATATGGATAAACAGGGATGTAGGGTTTTTGGTATACAGCTGGGTCAAAGGGGTGGGCTTAGCTAACCTGAGTAGGAGCAGACTCTGTAGGGGAGCAGTGTTAAGGATCTTTCTCTAGTGAGAAAAAGCTGTTGTGGATGTATTCTGCACACACTATCAACATCTGCACAATGACTAGATCTTTGTCACTATGAGTTTGGGGGATGGAGGAGGGTTGCTTCTTATGGGTTTGAGGCTTTTTGGTCGTTTACATGGCCATGTCCTTCACTTGCTCAAGGATTCCTCCATTCCACAAAAAGAAGAAAAAGAGAAATGATGAGGACTGTTCACTAAAGACTTCTAAATTCTTAGGTAGAATTTGCTGAAGAAATAATATATATTGAGTAATTATGTCAATGTCATTTCAATTTCTTTTGATGCTTACCCAAAATATTTTTAAAGAACATTGAATATAGTTTTTAAAAATATTTTGGATGAAGCACAAGAGAATTTCCAGGCAGAGTGAGCAGGTAAAAATAATATGTTTGAAAGTTTTATATCCAGCTTGAATGTTGGCAGAGAGAGGTTGGGAGTATGTCCTCATTAACAACTGTTTCATCTCACTGTCTGGGGCATTTTTATTTTACTCTCAAGAATTAGCCTGCTTGAAAATCAGCCTGAAGATTTTTCTGCAGCTGCAGACAACATTGTGTATAATAATGCAATATGAGAGTCATGTTCACTCTCTGGCAATATCTACCTGAATATGCCTTGTCAGGACAGCAGAAGGCAATATGCTAGCTGTGCTCTTGTGTTGTTCTTTCAGAATGAAAATTAGTAGCTCATGTAACAAAGCAAGAGTAGAAAGTAAGGCTTGGTAGTTACACATATGGGACTCTACCTTAAGGCATACTCAGCTTGAATTTGCTGTGGAATTAGTTTGTTCTCTTTCAAATGGCTTTCCACCACTTGGATGTCCATCTTCCAGATTTTTATTATGCTTAAATATCTATACATAAACTAAAACATTAGACTTCGGAAATACCATTGCATGGTACAGCTTGTATTTATGTGAGGGGTGACTACTCTTTGCTTGTTTCAATTGTTATCTAGGTGGGGAGGAGATGACTGTCACATATTCATTAAAATGTGTCTACATGTGGCAATATTACATAACTGTAAATCAGAACATGGATGTACTGTAGGTGAGGTTCATTTTCTGTTTTTCTTGATTTTCTCCCTGTCATACACTGCATCCCTCAGCTTTTCCGTTTTTCCTATATTCCTCTGTGAGGTTCACATGATTATCACTACGCTAAGGAATTGGCTTCTGTAATATTCTTGTGTTGGCAAATCCTCACAAAATGTTGATAAGGTCCTGCAAAAGCAGGTGTTCTCAAGTATTTTTGGTGGAAATGATGGCTGGCATAGTCTCTCTAGATGGAAACAGTAGATTAGAATTCCAGAAGGAGCTGTTGGCAGCATAAGTTGTAATAGGGCATTCTTACTCAGATGAACAGGAAAAGGGCTGATGAAGACTATAGAGAGACATGAGGAAGAGAAAAATGCACACTATCTATAACGGCTTTTAAAAACATAGATATGAGTTAAATGTTCTCCTTAGTGAAAGTAGATCTGGGGGAATGTCCATAGAAAATTTGAATCTTAGAAACCTGGGGTTTGAATTGTTAATAGCTTTATATTAAGCACATTAAAAATGGCTCTAATGATCAATCCTCACTTAGATAGATAAATGGGATGGACATTGAATGTAGGAGAAAACAAGCAACAGGACAGAAGCCTACCACAGAGGGCCTCTGAAAGACTCTACTTAGCAATGTATCAAAGCAGATATTAAGACTCTCAACCAAACCTTCGGCAGAGTGCAGGGAATCATATAAAAAAGCGGGAGTTAGTAAGACTTGGAGAGGACAAAAGCTCCACAAAGACCAAATAGATCAGGACACAGGGTTATAGTTTCTTCAACCAAGGACTATATATGGATATAACCTAGAATCCCTGATCAGATATAGCCCATGGTAGCTCAGTATCCAACTGGGTACCATAGTAAGGGGAACAGGGACTATTTCTGTCATGAACTCAATGGCTGACTCTTCAAACCCCTCCCCCCGCCTCCGAGGGAGGAGCAGCCTTGCTAGACCCCAGAAGAGGACATTGCAGCCAGCCCTGAAGAGAACTGATAAGCTAGGGTTAGATGGAAGGGGAAGAGGTCCTCCTCTATCAGTGGACTTGGAAAGGGGCAGAGAGGAGATGAGGATGGGATGGGGAGAGTGGGAGGGAATGAGGGAGGGTGCTACTGCTGGGATACAAAGTACATAAACTGTGATTAATATAAACATAAAAATAAATAAAGAAAAAACTGCTCTAAAATGTCATCCAATTCTATGAAATGAGGAATTATGACCTGTCTTGTTAGGAGCCGTGCCGCCATCACAAGATGGCGCTGGCTTCCTGCTTCCTGGTTCTTCTTGCCTGCGACTGCTGAGTCTCTGCACCTGCGCAGACTTATGGTAATTGGGGATTGTGT
>CM053755.1:49084758-49109293 GCA_028658305.1 Pachyuromys duprasi | reverse complement strand
AAAAAAAAAAAAAAACAACAAAACTACTTTTTCTGTTAGAGGCATTTGAGCCTTCATTTAACTGTGGTCTTTTTCCTCAGTGAATGGAAACTTTCTGACCTCAAGGCAGAGAATCTTCCAGATGTGCCCCTCATTGTGACCTCCTTACGTGGTTGTGGAGATTTCCTTTTAGACTGAGGGAGGCCTGATCTCAGTCTAACAATGGCTCCGTGGGCCTGCCAGAACCCTGAAAAGATATTGTCTTTCACACCTACTCTGGTATAGAAGATGATTTCCTGTGCTGTGTGGAGGGCATGGGTGTTTCTTTAAATAGAATCTCTGTCATCTTTTGGGCCTTCTCTAGTCCTATGAGTGACTGCAGAAACTGCCCCTATTCTGTTGAAAGTCAATACCATCTGACCCTTTGCTTTACTGGAAGTTATTCTATTTTGCTGAATTCTGAAGTCCTGGCCATTATTTTGACAATGCTTTGTTTCATTGCACTTTCACCCAAAACACACTGTTGAACTCCAGAGTAGACAGCAGCAATGATGGAATAGGATTCAAGTTTCTTAAAGGAAATTGTTTTTAATTATTTGAGTTGAATCTGTTATAATCAAAGGCTCCTTTGTGTAAGCTTTTTATGTAAATGTGATTTTTCTTTGAACCAGGAAATACCCACCATCTTCCTCATATCTAACTGACTAGAACTGGTATCTACTACATTCATTGCTAAAGGTATTTCTCCAGAGCAACGTGCAAGGAAATTATATAAAGGGAGAGTTTTGCTTAGCAGGGGTGTTCTCCTATTAATAGAAAGAAACTTATAGGTTGAATTTTTTTCTAAGAAATTTTTGAGCACAATGCCTAAAAGACCATTGTAGGACTGGAAGTGAAGACATTCAAGTGACATTTAAATGATAGGTCTAGGGGATCAGAGCAAACTGAAGAGGGGCATGCACACACACAAAAGCTAGACTGTGCTGGAGCATGAAGACGTAATGTTGCAAGGACTAATGCATGCTTTGGAGTTGCTGTGCCTTCTGCTGTGCTGAACACTGTTCATTGGTTTTTGATGTGTGGCACATAGGAAAGAGGAACAAGATCTGGGCAAGCCGTTCTATTCCTGAGAAAATGTCTTTGTCATTATAAATTAATGTATTCAGAAGAACAATTTTCTGAAGAATGAATATTGTATTCCTAAGAGAAATTCTGTAATCTGAATGCAATAACATTTCTTGCCACAATATAATTTCATAAAGAATACCACAGCAAAAAAAAAAATAGCTTTCAGTGGTGAGGTTATATGATCTCTCCATGTGTCTCACTTGTCTCTGCCTTATCTGGTCTCACTTTTCTCACTTACTCTCTCTCTCACACCCACACCCACACCCACTCGAACTTACACAGCCCCCTGGCCCCTGCTTAACTAAGGCTAGCTAAGCTATTCGTACCAACAGCTAAACAGAGATAATATATAGACTCCCTAATATAGAACTGCTTTTCTACAAAACAGACAGTTTTGGTGGGCTACCAAGAATTTAAAAAGAAATTTTAAAAGATGAGCATGGGAACAGGTAATAATCCCTGAACTCTGAAGGCTGAGATGAAAGAGAAGATTAGGAGTTTAGGCTTGTCTGAGCTACAGAGATGATAATATTCTGTCTGGAAGTATAAAGGCCTAGAGCTACAACTCAGCAGTAATACACTTGCATGTCAGCCACAAGCCCCTGTGTTAAATTCCTAGCACTCCACAGAAAAACCTAAAATAGTTTTTTACTTAAACCTATATATGCTAGAGTTTAGCAGACCGTAAAGAAGTTCATAAAAAACTACACACTTGGTAACAATTTCCTTAAGAAGAAAACATGACATAGGTTAGAAATGGTAGCTGGACCTCAGAGTTTCTCAGAAAGTTTCTCAATATATTCTCAAGGATAGAATCTTTCATAAATGAGAAATCCATTAATGAATTCTGTAACGAAATTTTAAAATATTCTCTCAATACTTGCTATACTTTTTATAATTTAAAGACAGACTGACCGACCTTGCTATGTCTGTCATCTCCTGTGCCGAGGTCCTGTACATCAGGGGCTTCTGTCACATCACAATCATAATGACAATCACCAGTTATAAGATGTACATGAAATCTGTAACTAGAAACAAAACAGTACAAAAAAGGTGATAAGTGAGCCTGGCTCCCAGACAGTCTCTGGAGTTTTGGGAGACAATGCCAGATTTCCCACAGGGTTTAGAAAGAGGACTCAAGCAAGTTTCATTTGAAATTGAAGGGATAGAGAACACTCAGCTAACAGGCATCCCATGAGAGTGCTGGATGCCAAAGACATTAAGAAAGAGGTCTTTGAGATTCTCCTGAGATAGCTGCAAAAGGTTCACTTTCTTACATCTCTCATGGGGATCATTCCAAAAGAGTGCTTAGGATACCTGCCTGGTTGGTGGAGCATCTCAATCATAGGGTATTAACTCATGCATAAAAGAAGAAAGGCCGACATTGGTTTCACTGGGAAGGATAAATCAATAGTCTGATTTGAAGGGAAATGTAGCAGTTCCTATGTTCTTCCATAACATAAGTAATCATTCAAAACTTTGTTTACTCCTGAGTGAGGTATCCCAAAAGCAGAAAGACACATATGGTATATACTCACTTATATAGACCTACAAAATAGGATAAACATATTGAAATCTATACACCTAAAGAAGATAAACAAGAAAGAGGTCCTGGGGTAAGAGGATTAATCCTCACTTAGAAAGTCAAATTGGATGGACAGTGGATGTAGGAGAAAACAAGTAGCAGGACAAGAGCCTACCACAGAGGGCCTCAGAAAGACTCTACCTACCAGGGTATCAAAGCAAATATTAAGAAACATAGCCAACACTTTGGCAGAGTACAGGGAATCATATGAAAGAAGGGGGAGTTATGTATGACCTGGAGAGGACAGGAGCTCTGCAAGGACCAAATATATCAGGGCACAGGGGTCTTTTATGAGACTGTTTCTCCAACCAAGGACCATGTATGAATATAACGTAGAACCTCTGCTTGAATGTAGCAAATGGTAGCTCAATATCCAAGTGGGTACACTAGTAAGGGGAACAGGGACTATTTTGGACATGATCTCAATGGCTGGCTCTTTGACCTCCCCGCCCCCCGAGGGAGGAGCAGCCTTGCTAGGCCACAGAAGAGGACATTGCAGCCATTCCTGAGGAGACCTGATAAGCTAGAGTTAGATGGAAGGGGAGGAGGTCCTCCCCTATCAGTGGACTTGGAAAGTGACAGGGAGGAGATGAGGGAGGGAAGGGTGGGATGGGGAGGGAATGCGGGAAGGGGCTACGGCTGGGATGCAAAGTGCATAACCTGTGATTAATATAAAATAAAAATGTTAAAATTAAAAAAATAAAAAACAAAACTTTTTTCACTAAGTCTTCTTATGACAAAGAAACATATATATATATATATTTTTTTTCATTTTAAATTGAGAGATCAGGAGAACTGAAGCTCTACTGTAACTAACCATTGTGCCTAGGTTTTATATATGGTTTAAATCTTTGGGTGCTTATATTATATCATGCTGTCCTGGGTACCACAACTGGAAAGCCTCTGCTGCTAACACACTCAAGGAACCTGACATTCTTTGAGTTAGTAGGAGTCTCTGATCCTGGACTCCTCCCCCACACCGTATCACATGCAGCCTCCCTTCCTACAGAGCCCACTTGGGTGAGAAAGGAACGTACTCTCATGTTATATGCCCAATGAATAAGGAAATCAGTGTTCTGCAGCAGATAACATTTCTCAGAAATTCATCAGATCTTAACTAAACTGTGCTCCTTCCTCATTCCTGCACATAAATAAATACAGCATGCTATATCAAATATATTGGAGGTCAATGAGTGCTTGCTAGCACCCCAGAAGGGGCAATGACCAAAAACCTGCTCACTCTCTGCCTTTCTAACCTAACCCTTCTTTCTCAGAGATCTCTGTACCCGAAGATAAACACAGGACTATGGTTTATAATTTTCACACCTAATTTGAACCCTTATATGAGGTGTACATACACATGGTTTGGAGACCTAGGTTGGAATTTTATAAAATACCTCTGGACCTGTTGAAGTTCATAAATCTGCCCTCCACAATACAATTTTATTCTGACTTTTTGTTAACTTAGAATCTTTTCATTACACACTTCCTTTTGCTTATTTGATTTTTTTAAGTGTTTAAGAGTTAGTTTCTTTACTTTGAAACTAAGTTAGCATAGAAGAGAGTCTAAACACTTTTGGCACAGGGTAGACCTAGAAAAGGACCCTTTTGGAAACAAATCTGAAATGCTGAAGGTATCTTCAATATACTGGGCAAGAGAAAAAAATAGAAAAATTTGGACAAAATATGATTAGTTGACCCTGATATTGAGCTAAAGTAAGTTTTGTACTGGGAAAGAATCTTCACCAACCCTCTATCTGACAGAGAGCTAATATCAAGTATATATAAAGAACTCAAGAAGTTAAAAAGGAAGAAATCAAGTACTCCAATTAAAACATGGGGTATGGAGCTAAACAGAGAACTCACTGTAGAGGATTATAGAATGGCAGAAAAACACTTAAAGAAATGTTCAATGTCCTTAGCCATCAGGGAGATGCAAATCAAAATGACCCTGAGATTTCACCTTACACCCACCAGAATGGCTAAGATCAAAAACTCTAGTGACAACACATGCTGGAGAGGTTGTGCAGAAAGAGGAATCCTCCTCCATTTCAGTGAGAATGCAAACTTGTACAACCACTCTGGAAATCAATTGGTGCTTTCTTAGACAATTAGGAATAGTGATTTCTCAAGACTGAGCTATACCACTCTTAGGCATATATCCAAAAGATGCTCAAGTGCACAACAAGGACATTTGCTCACCTATGTTCACAGCTGATTTCTTTATAATAGCCAGAACCTGGAAACAACCCAGATATCCCTCAGTTGAGGAATGGATACAGAAATTATGGTACTTTTACACAATAGAATGCTACTCTGCAATTAAAAAGGAGGAAATCATGAAATTCGCAGGCAAATGGTGGGACCTGGAAATGATCATCTTGAGTGAGGTATCCCAAAAGCAGAAAGAAAGACATGGTATATACTCACTTATGTAGACCTATAGGATAGGAAGGTCATGCTGAAATCTATACCTCTAGGGAAGACAAACAAGAAGGAGGACCCAGGTTGGGATGATCAGTGCTCGCTTAAATGGACAAATGGGATGGACATTGAATGTAGGAGAAAACAAGCAACAGGACAGGAGCCTACCAAAGAGGGCCTCTGAAAGACTCTATATAGCAATGTATCAAAGCAGATATTAAGACTCACAACCAAGCCTTTGGCAGAGGGCAGGAAATAATATGAAAATAGGGGGAGTTAGTAAGACTTGGCGAGAACAAGAGCTCCATAAAGACCAAATAGATCAAGGCACAGGGGTCTTTTATGAAACTGTTTCTCTAACCAAGGACCATATATAGATATAACCTAGAACCCCTGCTCAGATGTGTCCCATGGTAGCTTAGTATCCAACTGGGTACCCTAGTAAGGGGAACAGGGACTATTTCTTTCATGAACTCAATGGCTGGCTCTTCAACCCTCCCACACACACACCAGGGAGAAACAGCCTAGCTAGATCCCAGAAGAGGACATTGCAGCCAGCCCTGAAGAGACAAGATAAGCTAGGGTTAGATGGAAGGGGAGGAGGTCCTCCCCCATCAGTGGACTTGGAGGGGGGCAGAGAAGAGATGAGGGAGGGATGGGGAGAGTGGGAGGGAATGAGGGAGGGGGCTACGACTGGGATACAAAGTACCTAACCTGTGATTAATATAAAAATAAATAAATTACATTTAAAAAATAAAAAAAATTAAAATTAAAAAATTACAAAAAATACTTACAATGTGACAAGTTACAAGCAAACCCATAGGTCATGGTTATCAACACCACATGGCTGCAATAATTGGAAAGTCTATTTATTGAAAGATGCAGAGTGATCTTTAACAATTCAGAGTTTTAAAGATACCTACCTTCAAATTACATTAAGATTTTGTTATTCTAAAATAATTTGTAAACTATTAGAATTAAAATATGAATAAGGATATGATATAATACACATTGAATTATATCAGTTTTGTTCAAAATGCAATTTGTACATCCCATGTTTCAATGACATCATAATCATTCTTTGCAAAAATGGAGATGCTGAGATTATACTCCAAAACTATTTCTGGGATACTGTCTTATCACTTGGAGTGCATCAAATCTCTCTGAAAACAAGCTTGCACAGCAAAATTTTTCATACAATAAAACAATCTTGATTTGGTATTTCTATGCAAGCTCTGTATACATGAGAAGGAAATAATGGATAAATGATGCCTACCAATAAAGTGAACCATCACAAAAAAGTTTGCTCTAAAAACCAGGTTCATTTTAATTTCTTAGAGAGTAACCATGCTCTTCTGTTAATAAGCCCTGCATGCTGTTAAAACACACACATATGCACACACAAGCACATGCATGAGCATGCAAACAAATACACACACACACATACACACACACACACACACACATATATATATATATACATACATACACACACAAACATTTACATATTTGTTCTTTCAAGTTCTTTCTCTTCTGTGAATACTGAGTTCTTGGCATCTTGAATTTTTTGGTTGTGTGTGACACTTCAGAATTTTCCTTGGTCAGAAAAACATTTAAGATTATTTGTTTAAATTTTCAAACTTTGATGAAGCCTGTATCTTGCCCATACACAGACTAGATGTGATTCTTCATTTGTGATAAATATTTACAGGTAAGTATAGTATTAGTTCAAAGTTCAAATATTACTCAATAACTTTTAGTAAATAGCTTATTAATATGATAAAGAACACATGCTTTATGTAGGACATGGTTTCCAAGTTTATGGTCAAACAGTAGTTCAGATGTTCCTACAACCAAAACTAAACCAGTAAAATTGACTATCCTCCATACAACTGAAATTCATAATATCCAATAGTCCTGAATCAGAGAGTATTGGCTGTGATGTCAAAGGAATCAACCCAGGCATGTTCTGCCAGAAGCACCCTGGACTCATTACATATTTGAATTAATTTTCATCATTGCATGTTCAGAAACCTTTGCTGTTGACCATTTTTGAGACATTCAGTTATATGACTCATGTAGGGTTGTGACCCACAATGTAAGAAGCTGCATCTATAAATTAATAAATAATATTAAGATATAAAAAGATTATTTGTTATATATTTCTTCTCATTTGGTTTATGGCTCAACAGTTTATCTATACTTTAATCTAATCTAAGATTTTGATATTTTCCTTGGCTAACAATCTGTTATGACATGTATGTCATTACTTTGGGCTATGATGTTCAGGTACAGCAGCATCATGGTGCCAGAAGCATACAGCCACTTTACTCCTGTAGCTAAGCCTAGGAAGTAGCCAGGGTCAGTGCATTGGCCCCGAGAACATATCTCATGTGACCTACTTCCTGTAACTGGTTCCCACCTCCTAGTTTCCAGAATTTCCCCAAAGAGCCCTTACAGTCAGTGATGAAGCCTGGAATTCTTGTGAAGATGCTGGGAGAAGGGTGCTTCAAATCCATACAGTCCTATCTGAATATTTAGTTTTGACACAATCACATGGGCATCTTTATAGGTGCAACTTTATCTTTACATAGAAACATCTTGTCCTGTTATTTTCTCTAGAGAACATGACCAATACATCCAACTACAAACAGTAGAATATAAATACATTGAAAATAAACTTCTGTACATCTAACACTATTTATCAAGGAGTTGTGACAGATTTAAAATGAAGCCCTCTTCCTACCAGCTATTGTTGTTTGTTGGAGTCTATGATTAATTAGGATACATATATAGGTACCATATGATAACCTACCATTCACTCTAAATTAGTCATAGTAGAGCTATCCTTCAGCTCTTCAAAATAAATGCTGCATGTTTCCAGACTATCTAACTTTATATTTTTTTCTTTTGCCTAAGATCAACAAATAGTTTTCTCAGCCCGTATGAGGAAATCACTATGATAAATTTATAACCAGATTTCATCCCCCGAATTTCAATGACAGTTTAGAAAAACTACTCTGAGTAAGATGATGAAATGATTTGCTAAGGCTTTTAAGTTTATAATTATTATTTCATCCATAATATTACAGAGATGGATTGAGTATATAACTGAGCCTTTCTTGGTTCTTTATTTTAAAAAAACAGAATATTTTTGTCTAAATTTTAGTATAAAAGCATATGAATTTGACATTAAACAGTCTGAATAATGAAAATACTTAGCCTCCAGAAGCAATGAGCAGGCAGTCATGGTCGATAAATGCCAAATTCTAGAAATAATAGGTCAAGGTTTAATGTATAAATTTTGTCAGGTCCCAGCCCTAGTTTATCTGTCAGAAGAGTATTAAAAATGACAAGTTCATATAAAGCTTTGATGAATAAATAAATATTAAATAAATAATCTATATAAAATGCTAAGCATAATTTTTGACTCATAGCAATTACTTGTAACCGTTGGTTTAGTATTCATATGCTCACTTGTACACCATTTGTAAAATGAAACTGCTTGCCTAATGTAGTTATAATTAATGTTAGAATTTGGCTGAGCTTTATTTTCTATTTTCTATTTTATGTACATTTAAATGCTGCATAATGGGTTACTGTTATAATAGAGCATAAATTATTTTAAGAATAATAAAATGAAAGCACTGGTAGAGGAGTACTCAAAACTTTTATTGGTGAGGATGAGGAAAGCCAGAATGATAAAATGGAGGGTAAAACAACAGACTAAAAAGACAGTGGCTGAACAATGTCTTTGTTTTAAAAAGCCACCAGTAAGCTGGGTGCAGTGATGCATACCTGTAATCCTAGCACTGGGGGAGACAGAGACAAGCAGATCTCCATGAGTTTGGGGCTAGCCTGGTCTACAAAGTGAGTTCTGGACAGCCAAGGCTACACAAAGAAACCATGTCTAAAAAAATAAATGTAAATAAATTAAGAAACATCAATCAATAAATCCATCCTTAAAGAGTGCCCAGATGGAATTTAGACCTGAGAAGTAAGTGAAACTATTGAATTGAGAAGTGAGTTTAGAAGTGACACGTTAGGTAAATATAATAAGCAGAAACCCAGAATACCACTTATCTGTGAAAACAGCTAAGTAAGTACTGCATTGACATAGATTTTAAAGGACAGTGGCTTAGTTACAGACAAAGGCATAGATTTATGACTTAGAAAATGGGACTAGTACCACAGGCCTCTAATCCTAGAACTTGGGAAGTTGAGGCAGGAGGATAGCAAGTTTGCAACCTCTCTAGGCTATAAAGTGAGTTTTAGCCCAGACTGGGCTATTACTATTATTATTTGTCTCAGATAACAGTAATGATAGTAACATTGATATTGTTATTTTTGTTATTAAGGCTGTTAACATAGTCCAGTCATAGAGTGGTTGTCTGGGCTGTACAAGGCCCTAGATTCACCCCTAGTACCTCACACACAACAAAATAGAAACATAGAGATTGGCACGTTTGAAATCATTTCATAGATAATAGAACTCACAACAATTGTACTAAATTTTGTTTTGTTGTAATTTTTTATTAAAAATAGTTTTTACTCTTTTTAATTCTTTTTTTCTTCATTTTTCCTCTTATTGAAATAGATTATTTTCTAATGCAATACATCTTGACTATAGTTTTCTCTCCCTCTAGCCCTCCCAGTTCCTCCCCACATCTCCTCCTTTTCCCTCTGGATCCACTCCCTTTCTGTCTTTCATTAGAAAAGAACAGGCTTCTAAGAGATAGCTACCAAAACTGACAAAATGAAATATATGAAGAAGAAGCAAAAACTAAAATTTTGAAACTTAACATGGAAACTGAACAAGAGAAGAGTTCCCAGAGCAGTTACAAGAACCAGAAACATTCATTTTCATTGTCAGAAGTCCCATAAACATAACTGAGCTAATAGCTATAACATATATGCTCAGAGAGCCTGCTGTATACCCATATGGGCCCTGTGCTTGCTGTTTCAATCTCTACGAATTTATATGTGCCTTGCTTAGTTGATTCAGAGAACCTTGTTCTTCTGTTGTCCTCTATTATTTCTGGCTCTTATAACCTTTCTGCCTACTCTTTCACAGGAGCTCCCTAAGCTCTGAGGGGTGTTTTTGATATAGACCTCCAATTTAGAATCATTTTGGTTTTAACCTAGGTCTCTGTGATATCTGGTCTGGTCCTTGGTTATCCAAGCAGTGTCAGGCGTGGGAGTGTGGCCACCCCCACAAATTCTGTATCATTGAAGCCCTAACATAATTTTCAGGCAGGACAGACTATAGGTCAAAGGTTTTGAGGCTGGATTGCTGTCTACATTTCTCTTTCTTTAAGAGTGCCTTCCTGCACCAACAAGAGTAGAACATAGGGGTGAAGGCACCATGGAGGTGTCTGCTCAGTTTCGCTGTTCAATGAGTTGTGTGGGTGTTGCCCTGGGCAATGAGGCCCTGGTGCTTGTTTACAAAGAATAGCCCTTTGTCTTAGCAACAACCTGGATAGTTGGAGACTGTCTATGGGGCTCACTTGACCAACAACTCAGTTGACTGCAACTCAGTCCCACTATTGGAAGCCTTATGACAACTTATGACAAAAGATGGACAATGGAGACTCCATGTTCACCTTTACTAGGAGTCCTCATAAGACCCACGCTATACATTCCAGGAAGTTTCTATTACACTGGGTATCCACACCACTCCCCAAAGTAGTCTCTCCTCTCACTTTCTGCCTCTACCATGTTACCCCCTGCTCCCTTTCCACTGGCCGCCATTTCACCTTTAAAATCTTTTTTATTTCTTCCTTCCCCTTGAAATGTATTCTAGGAGATCCATGCCTCATCTCTAGACTATTCCTCTTTACCTAACATTTCTGAGTCTATAGATTGGAGACTGATTATCATTTACTTAACTCTACTATCCTCTTACAAGCAAATACATACCACACTTATCTTTCTGGGTCTGAGTTACCTCATTCAGAATGTTCTTTTTCTAGTTCCATCTATTTGACTACAAATTTCACGATGTCATTTCTAAAATAGTTCCACTAGGGAAATATACCATTTTGTGTGTGTGTGTGTCCATTATTTGGTTGAGGGATATCTATGTTTCTTCCAGTTTCTTGATATTTTGAATACAGCTGCAATGAACATGGGTTAAGCAAGTATTCTTGTGGTAGGACAGAATATCCTTTGGGTATATGCTCAAGGGTAATATACCTGGATATTTTTAAATTTAATTTTATATATTTATTCATTACAATTTGTTCACTTTGTATCCCCATTGCAGTCCTCTCCCTCATCTCCTCCCAGTTCCACCCACCCTCTCTCTTCAACCCCTATACCCTTTCCTTAGTCCCCTGATAGGAGAGGACCTTCTCCCCTTCTAAAGGACCCTATCTTATCAGGTTTCATCAGGACTGGCAGAACCATCTTCTTCTGTGGTCTGGCAAGGCTGCACCATCCGGGGGAGGTGATCAAAGAGCCCACTGAATTCATGTCAGTGACAACCTCTGATCCCCTCACTAGGGAACCCACTTAGAAAATGAGTGGCATATGGGCTTCCTTTGAACAGGGGTTCTAGGTACTCTCCATGCATGGTCCTTAGTTGGAATATTGGTCTCTGAAACCCTCCCCCTGACCCTGGGCGCATCCTGAGTGAGGTAACCCAGAAGCAGAAAGACTTATGATATATTCACTTATAAGTAAATATTACTCATATAATATAAGATAAACATACTAAAATCTATAGCTCTAAAGAAGCTAAGCAACAAGGAGGGAAGATGCTTAATCCTCATTCAGAAGGGCAAACAGGATAGACATAGGAAGTAGGAGAAGAGAAAGAACAGGACAGGAGCCTTCCACAGTGGACCTCTGAAAGACTCTACCCAGCAGGGTATTGAAGGAGATACTGAGACTCACAGCCAAACTTTGGTCAGAGTGCCGGAATCTTTATGAAAGAAGTGGGAGGCAGAAAGACCTGGATAGGACAGGAATATAACATGGAGAACAACTGAGCCAATATACCTGGATCTTAAGGAAGATCAATTCCCAATTTTCTGAGGAACTGCCGTATTAAATTCTGTAGTGCCTATACAAGTCTCACTCCCACCAGCAATGGAGGAACAGTTCACTTGCTCTAAATCCTCACCACCATGAGCTGTCACTTGTGTTATTTATCTGAGCCATTCTAACTTGTAAAAGATGAAATCACAAAATAGTTTTGATTTGCTTTTCCCTGATGGCTAAGGATGTCGAACGTTTCTTTAAGTTTCTCAGCCATTTGAATTTTCTCTATTGAGAGTTCTGTTTAGATTGGTTCCCCATTTCTAAATTGTCATATTTTGTTTTTTGATATCTAGTTTCTTGAATTCTTTATATATTTTTGATACTAGTCCTCTGATGTGTGAAGTTTGTAAAAACATTTTCTCATTCTACAGGCTGCTGCTTTGTTCAATTGGTGTTCTTTAACTTACAGAAGCTTTTCAGTTTTATGAGTTTCTACTTATTAACTGTTGATCTTAGTGTCTGCATCAATAGTGTTATGTTCAGGAATTTGTTGTCTGTGACAATGTGTTCAAGCCTATTCTCCACTTTCTCTTCTATCAGAGCGAATGTATCTGGTTTTATGTTGAGATCCTTGATCGACTTGACTTGATTTTGTGCTGGGTGATAAGTATGGATTGTTTGTCATTCTTGTCCATGCAGGTATCTATCTTGACCAGCACCGTTTGTTGAAAATGCTAAGTTTTTTTTCCAGTGATTATTTCTGTATTCTTTATAAAAATTCAGATGTGTATAATGTAAATCCCCAGCGTCAGCTGTAACTAAAATCCTGTGGGTTTGTACCAGATGGAATATTCCAAGAGGTCATTTTCTTTAATTCTAAAATTTTATAATGTATACTTATTATATATGGCATAGTGCTTATTATGTAATTATCTCCATTACTACACATGTCGGGATATGTACATGGCACAGGGTTCAGCAATGTGGAAAAAACATCGACTTAGCAAGCATTAGGTAATTATCACTATTTTTATTCAAGTGTCAGGACAATCTATTTTTGCAAAGATTCTATTTTTTCTTTCTTTTTATTGCATTTGTTTTGGGGACTATATATGTGTGTGTGTGTGTGTGTGTATATATATATATATATATATATATATATATATATATATATATCTCACTTAGAAATGAAGGTGAGTTTTTTTCACAGTCTGTTAATGAGGCTAATAATAGATGTTTTCAAAAATTCTTATCAGTTTAGTCATAGAATTTTATCACTTTTCCAACACTGGACTAGAGTGACAATTGATTAACAAGAAGCCTTTGTTAACTGGAATATATTAGATATTTCAACCAATTTGTCAAACTAATCATGATTAATACTAGCTTAAATGTTTTATTACATGTCAGTTTTAAGCCAAGTTGTGTTCTTCATCTTAGATTGTTTTTCAGCAAAGTCATGACCCTGTCAACCTTTTAAAATTGCCCAAGTTGCACCATTTAAAAACTTTCCAATGCCAGAGAGAGAGAGAAACCATTCATAGCACACAAGTGTTTATACTAATATTCAGTCATTTTTAATGATTTCCCTTTGTAATCATTAGGGATTAAAATACCCTCATTCAACATATATTAACTTAATCAATAATGTTTATTAAGCTTATTACACAATCCAGTTTTGCTATATACATGAAAGCTGCTTTTTCCTCTTTCTTTTCTCTATTTTTTAGTGTTACTTTAAAAACCCAAGGTCTCAGGCATGCTCATGGTCAAATATTCCACCAATCATGTCTTTGCCAACCACTACAGGATACAAAAACAACTGCTTGCTTTCAAGATAAGAAATGAAATCAAAGAGACAGTGGGAATTCAGTAAGATTTATAGGTTTATTGTAAGTTTTGTTTTTCATTTCCTTATTTTGGTGTTTAGAATATAAAATTCATATTACTCCTGAATCAGTTATCCAGTTCTAAGATCATGGAATTGTATTCTAAGGGAGCCCTGAAACCATCCTACCGTTCTAAACTATCCATTTTTGTTTTTTTGTTTTGTTTTTTTAATCTCCCATGTTTTAGGCTTTACAAGTAAAACGAGGTCACCGGATATATTGATATTTTGATAGCTTAAATGATGAATCTTAGACAAAGAATCAAGGACAGTAACAACAAGGTTTCAGCTTAAATACCAGAAAAAGGGGAGGTATCGTATTCTAAGACTAGAGAAGCAGGGGCTTGAGCAATTGCTAAATCATTAAGGGCAATTGTCCTTGAAAAGGAATAAAGTTCAATGCCTAACACTTAAAAATCAGTCAAAGAAACTGCTAAATCTAAAAGAATTACTGACACAAAACATCCAGGAAATCTGGGATACTATTTTTAAAAAGACCTAACCAAAGAATAATAGAAATAGAAGAAGGTAAAGAGTCCCAGCTCCAAAGAACAGAAAATATTTTCAGTAAAAGCATAGAAGAAAATTTCCCCAACCTGAAGAAAGAAATCCTTATAAGGATATGAGAACCTTAGAGGACACCACTTAGGTTGGATATAAAAGAAAATCCTCCTTCCACATAAGCAAAATACTAAATCTTCAAAACAAAGAAAAAGAATATTAAAAACTGCAGGTAAAAATGTCAAGTAACATACAAGGCAGAACTTTCAGAATTATATCCAACTTCCCAACAGAGACTCTAAAAATTAGAAAGATAGATACGTCATAGCCTCTAAGAGACCACAGATGCCAATACACACTACTGTACCAAGCAAAATTCTCAATCACCATAAATAAAGGAAACAAGATATACCAGATCAAAATTAAATTTAAATAATATCTATCCACAAGTCAGCCCTACAGAAAATACTAGAAGGAAAAATTTAACCCCAGTAAGTTAACTACACTCAAGAAAACAGATGAAATAATTAATTCCACACCAGGAAAAACAAAAGAAAGGAAGCATACACAGACACACACTCTAATATCACCAACATCAACTTAACAGGAATTAACAATCTTTGGTTGTTAATATCTCTCAATATCAATGGACTCAACTCCTCAATAAAAGACACAGGCTAACAACATGGATGAGAAAACAGGATCCATCATTCCAGTGCTTGTAAGAAACACAGCTCAGCAACAAAGATAGACATTACTTTAGAATAAAGGGCTGTAAAAAACATTTTTCAAGAAAACAAACACAAGACACAAGCTGGAGCAAACATTCTAATATCTAATAAAATAAAGCTTCAACCGAAATTAATCCAAAGAGATAAAGAAAGTGCACTTCATGTTCATCAAAGGAAAAACATCCAATAAGATGCCACCTCAGTTTTGAACATCTATGCTGCAAATGCAGGGACACCCACATTCATAAAAGAAAAAAATGTTAAAGCTTAAATTGTACATCAAACTATACACAATAATAGTGGGAGACTTCAATACCCCTCTTTCAATAATGGACAGGTTATCAAGACAGAAACCAAACAGAGAAACAATGAAATTAACTGACTGTATGAATCAAATGGACTTAAAATATCTACATAACATTTCACCTGAACACAAATGAATAAACCTTCTTCTCAGCACCTCATAGAAACTTCTTCACAATTGACCATCTAGTCAGCCACAAAGCAAATCTCAACACATGTAAGAAAATGGAAATAATTCTTGTATCTTATCAGACCTAAATGGATTAAAGTCTGACTTCAAAAAGAATTAAACAACAAAAAGAATACAAACTCTTGGAAACTGAACAACTCTCTACTGGGTAATCACTGGGTCAGGGAAGAAATAATGAGAGAAATAAAAAACTTTTTAGAATTCATTGAAAATGAGGGCATATCATATCCAAACCAATGCGACATGATGAAATAAGTGTTGAGTAAAGTACATAAGACTAAGTGCCTTCATTAAAATTAAAAAAAAAATGGAGAAATCTCACACTAGTGACTTAATAGCACACCTGAAAGCTCTAGAACAAAATAAAGCAAATACACCCAAGAGAAGTGGATTGCAGGAAATAATCATCTGCAAGGCTGAAATTAATACAAAGAATCAATGAAACCAACATTTGGTCACTTAAGAAAATCAAGAAGATAGACACACCCTTACCCAAATTAACTAAAAGGCAGAGACAATATCCAAATTAACAAAATCAGAAATGAAAATGGGGACATGAGACACTGGGGAAATCCAAAGAATATGTAGGTCTTACTTAAAAAAAAAACACTATACTCCACACAATTGGAAAATCTAAATGAAATTCATGAATTTCTAGAGAGATAGCACTTAGCAAAGTTAAATAAAGATCAAGTAAACAGTTTAAACAGTCCTATAACCCTTAAGGAAACAGAAGCAGTCCTTAAAAAGAAAAGAAAAAGCACTAACTGGTTTTAGTGCAAAATTCTATTCTAACAGACTTTCAAAGAAAATCTAACACCAATACTACTCAAAGTATTCCACAAAATAGAAACAGAAGGAACATTGCTAAACTCCTATAAGGCAACAGTCACCCTGATGCCCAAATTACACAAAGACTCAACAAAGAAAGAAAATCTCAAACCAATTTTCCTTCTGAACATTGATGCAAAAATACTTAATAAAATATTCACAAGTCAAACCAAATCCAAGAACACACCAATGATATCATCTACCATGATCAAGTTGACTTCATCCTTGGGATGTAGGGATGGTTTAATATATGAAATCAATGTAATCAATATAAACAAACTCAAAGGAAAAAAAAACACATGACCACCTCATTAGATGCTAACAAAGCCTTTGACAAAATGCAACATCCCTTTACATTAAAAATATTGGAAAAATCTGGGATACAAGACACACACCTAAACACAATAAAGGCAATAGGCAACAAGGCAATAGCCAACATCGAATTAAATGCAGAGAAACTCAAAGTAACTCCACTAAAATCAGGGAAAGGAGAAGGCTGTCAACTTTCTCCATATCTATTCAACCTAATATATGAAGTTTTAGCCAAAGGAATAACACAACTAAAGGAGATCAAGGTGATACAAATTGGAAAGGAAGAAGTCAAAGTATTGTTATTCACAGATGATATGATAGTATACATAAGTGACCCCAAAAATTCCACCAGAGTACTCCTACAGTTGCTAAACACCTCCAGGAAAGTGGCTGTGTACAAAATTAACTCAAAAAATCAATAGTCCTTCTTTATACAAACAAAAAATGGGCTGAGAAAATATTAGGAAAACAAAACCTTTTACCATATCCACAAATAATATAAAATGTCTCAGTCTAGCTCTAACCAAGCAAGTGAAAGTTCTATATAACAAAAACTTCAAGTCTCTGAAAAAAGAAATTGAAGAAGATATCAGAAGATGTTTATGGACTGATAGGATTAGCATAGTAAAAATGGTGATCTTACCAAAAGCAATCTACAGAAGCAATGCAAGTCCCACCAAAATTCCAACACAATTCTTTATGGTCCTTGATAGAGCAATCCTCAAATTCATATGGAAAAGTAAAAAACCCAGTAGAGTTAAAACAATTCAAAAAAATCTAGAGATATCACCATCCTGATTTCAAGTGGTACTACAAAGCAATAATAATAAAACTGCATGGTTTTGGAATAAAAACAAAGAAGTAGATCAATGGAATCAAATTGAAGACTGAGAAATAAATCCACACACCTACAGACACTTTTGTTCATGAAGAAGTTAAAACCGTACAATGGAAAAGAAAATATTCAACAAATGATGCTGGTTTAACTGAAAGTCTGCATGCAGAAGAATGCAAATTGATCCATATTTATCACTCTGCACAAAACTAAAGTCTAAATAAATCAAAGACTTCAACACAAAACTACAAAATACACTAAATCTAATAGAAGAAAAAGTATGGAATAGCCTTGAACACATTGGTATTGAAGACAATTTCCTGAAAAGAACATCAATAACTCAGGCTCTAATATCAACAATTAATAAATGGGACCTCCTGAAACCGAAAAGATTCTGTAGGGCAATGGACCCTGCCAATAGAACAAAAAGCCAACCTATAGACTGGGAAATATTCATCAATCCCTACATCTAACAGAGGGCTAATATCCTATACATAATATACATATAGGATATATATATCTCTATATAGGATATATATATATGATATATATATATATGAAATTTAACTCCAACAAACCAAATAACCCAGTTTAAAATTTGAGTTATAGAGCTACAGAGAATTCTCAACAGAATTTCCAATGGCAGAGAAGCACTTAAAGAAATGTTCAATGTCCTTAGTCATCAGGGAAATGCAAATCAAAATGATTCTGAAATTTCATCTTATACCTGATAGAATGGCTAAGATCAAAAATTCAGGTGATAGCATATGCTGGCAAGGATGTAGAGAAAGGTGAACCTCCTCCATTGCTGATGGGAACGGAAACTAGTACAATCACTGTGGAGATCAATCTCAAGTTTTCTCAGAAAATTGAGAATATATCTACCTCAAGGCCCAGCTATACACACTCTTGGGTATACACCCAAAAGATGTTCTACCATACCACAAGGACACTTGCTCAACTATGTTCATAGCAGCTTTATTCATAATAGCCAGAATCTGGAAACAACCTAGATGTCCTGTAGAATGGATACAGAAATTGTGGTACATTTATACAATGGAGTACTACTCAGCAATTAAAACAAGGAAATCAGAAAATTTACAGGTAAATAGTGGGAACTAGAAAAGATCATCCTGAGTGAGGTACCCAGATCAAGAATGACACACATGGTATGGACTCATTTCTAAGTAGATTTTAGCCATAAAACACAGGATAACCATACTACAATTAACAGAACCTGATTTGGCCACCTTCTGTAACCAGGTGGAACTTCCAGTGAAGAGAGGTAGACACCAACCCACCCATAAAACCTTTGACACAAAATTTGTCTTGCCCACAAAATGTATAAGTAAAGATGGAGCAGAGATTGAGGAAATGCCAAACCGATGACTGGCTGAACTTGAGACCCACCCCATGGGAGAGAATCAACCCCTGTCACTATGATACTCAGCTATGCTTACAGACTGGAGCTTAGAATAACTGTCTTCTGAGAGGCTTCATCCAGCAGCTGATGGTAACAGATGCAGAGACCCTGAGCCAATATATAGGCCAATCTCTGGGAGATTTGTACAAGAATTGGAAGAAGGTTAGAAGGAACTGGAGTGGTCAAGTACATCACAGGAAGATCTAGAGTCAACTAACTCAGTTCCATGGGGCTCACAGGGACTGAACCACCAACCAAAGAGCAGGCACGAACTAGGCTTACACCTCCTACACATATGTGGCAGATGTGTAACATGGTCAACTTGTGGGTCTCCTAACAGTGGGAGAAGGGACTGTCTCTTACTCTCAAGGTGGGCTGCCTTGTCAGGCTCCAGTAGGAGAAGATGTGCTTAGTTCTGGTGCAACTTGAGGTGCCAGAATAGGTTAATACCCTTTGGGGACCTTATCTTCTCTGATAAGGAGAAGGAGGGATACGAGTAAAGGAAGAAGATATCTGGGTCAGGCTGTAAATTTATTAAATATTTTTTTAAAGTAAAATGTTTTATAGGTATTTAGACATTGGCTAGGCTTTTTCTCAACAAGTCAAAATTTCAGAAAAAAAGACAGGAACTTTTAGATATAAACTAGAATTTCACATGAGGTTATTTATTATAGAACATGTTTATTCACCATTTTGCAGTTTGCTTTTCAATTTCTTTATGCTACAGTTACTTTTTAACATGTTTTATAAGTTTTTTTAAAGAATGTTTATCTTTATTTATAGAGCATTCTGCCCAGATGCGGACATCAGATCTCATTATGTGATTGCTAGGAATTGATCTCAGGATGTTTGGAAGAACAGCCAGTGCTCTTAACCTCTGAGCCATCTCTCCAGCCCTGCACATGAGGTTATATAAAGTGCAATTGGAGAATACGTTTATTCAGCTATGAACACAGGTATAAAACAAACTTCTTAGGAATATTTTGTAGTCTGAAAAATGAGGACAGTGAAGTAAGGGAGAAGTAGGAGAGGGTTTTATGGGAGAAAAATACATGTTGCATTGAATCTTGATACTCAGTACCAATCATAGCTTCCTAGGGCATCACTGGAATGGGTCTTTTTACCTGAAAGCAGTTATCTCTAGCATACCCCACCAGCAGGATTCCAGGTTAGATTAAAACTCTGAAAAACAGCCACTCATTTATAGAGAGTAGCCATAGGACTATAAAACTAGTGTTGGTGGCAACATGGATGAGTGGGTATGAGCTTGGCAGTGACTTTGGTGTGAAAGCCTGTGAATTGCTTCCTTTGACTCTATTATTGGAACGTTTTGAAAATTATGTTGATAAAACTTTCTCATTTCTTGAGGTCAATAACCATCTTTGCTTTAAGTTATTTTTATATTTTATATATTATTTATGCTCATTCACAGTTAGGTCAGGGTGTTTGTAGAAGGCAGAAGACAAGTTGCAGAAGTCACTTCTCTCCTACCACGTGTATACAGGGGATCAAACTCATTTTGATTTGCGTGGCAGCAAGCATCTTTACCCACTGAGCATCTTGCCCATGCACTTCCATCTCTTCCTCTTCTTCCTGAGTTCTTTCAATGATTTCAGAAACGTGAATTTATGCTCAACCTTTTCAATAATCTTATGTGGTTTCTATGTTTCCAGTCGAATTCTAACTACATCAAGACAGAGTGGCCAATTCTGCCAAAGTTGGCCACACACACCCCCACCTCCCACTCTGAATCATGCTCCAATATTTTTAGAGTTATTATGGTGAACTGTTTCTGAACTTTGATTCACATTCTTTTAATTTTTAAGTGAATTTTATTTAATGTGATATTTTTGACTATAGTTCCCCTTCCCCAGGTTCTCTCTTCCTCCTTATTCACACAATTATATTTTCTATCTCTAAAAAGAAAAAAAAAAGAACACCCACAAAAAAATTGTAAAAAAACAACAACAAGAAACGACAAAAAATTGACAAAAGAAAACAAAAATGCACAAGCAAACAAAAATGGAATTCATTTTGTGGTGGCTGACTTCTCTGGAATATGGGACCTGCCCTGGATTATGGTTGGTACACCCAGACAAATACCTAACATTGATTTTCCATTTGGCAGCAAGTATTAGTTGAGAATAGCTTCTTGATTAGGGGCAAGACCCTGAGTCCACTTCCTCATCTCAGTGGTGAGACCTTATCCAGTATGAACCTGTGTAGGTCTACTGTATGCTGTCATAGTTTCTATGAGTTCATATGTGTATCGGCCTGTTGTATCTGGAAGACATTGTTGCTTTGGACTCATCCATTACTTGTAGCTTCTGCAATCTTTTTAAAAAATATTTTAAAAAATTTATTTTGTTTAATAAATTATAATTTATTCACTTTGTATCCCTGCTGTAGCCCTTTCCCTCATCCCCTTCCAATCCCACCCTCTCTCCCTCCTCTCTTGTCATGCTCTTTCCTAAGTCCACTGATAGGGGAGATCCTCCTCCTTTTCCATCTGACCCTAGATTATCAGGTCTCATCAGGACTGGCTGCATTGTCCTCCTCTGTGGCTTGCTAAGGCTGCTCCCCCATCAGAGGGAGGTGATCAAGGAGCCAGACACTGAGTTCAAGTCAGAGACAGTCCCTGTTCCCATTACTAGGGAACTCACTTGGAGACTGAGCTGCCTTGGGCTACATCTGTATGGGGGTTCTAGGTTATCTCCATGCATGGTCCTTGGTTGGAGTATCAACCTCAGAAAAAACTGCTGGGCCCAGATATTTTGGTTCTCCTTGTGGAGCTCCATTCCCTTCCTGGTCTTTCATCTTCTCCTTCTTTCATAAGATTTCCTGAACTCTTTCCCAAGTCTGGCTATCTCAGCATCTGCCTTGATAGCTTGCTGGGTAGACTCTTTCTGGATATAGAAATTATGGTATATTTACACAATGGAATACTACTCAGCAATTAAAAACAAGGAAACCATGAAATTACCAGGCAAATGGTAGGAACTAGAAAAGAGGTATCCCAGAAGCAGAAAGACACACATGGTATATAAGAGGATATTAGACATGTAATATAGGATAAAAATATTAAAATCTGTGCACCTAAAGAAGCTAAGCAAGAAGGAGGACCCTGAGTCAGACGCTCAATCCTCATTCAGAAAGGCAAATGGGACGGACATTGGAAGAGGGTGAAAACAGGGACTAGGACAGGAGTCTCCCACAGAAGGCATTTGAAAGGTGTCTGCAATCTTTTTACCTCCTTTCCCACACAGCCTTGAGGAGAGTAGTATGGTAAAGATATTACATTTAGGAATTAGTTCTCTGAATTCTCTTGATTGCTGAACATTGTCTAGCTAATTCCCAACTACTATAAGGTGTTTCTATCATGTGGGTTGAATGGGGGCACTGATGTCAAGATATAGCAGTGTGCATTAGAAGTCATTTTATTGTGTATTCCTCTGTTAGAATGTTAATAGTAGGCTTTCTTGTAGGCTTATCTAGTTTCAAGTTTGGCCACATTAGCTGTCTCGGGTATGGGTTCCGGCTCCTGGAGTGGGCCTTAAATATAAGCAAAATGTGATTGGCTACTCCCAACATGGTACATGGATGTACCAATATACCTTATAGACAGGGTAGAGTTATAGGGCTTGTTGTTAGGTGATAGTGATGATTTCCTTTCTCCTGTAGTAACATTAGAGTTCTTTGAATATCAGCACCATGAATGTCAGTAGTGGTGAAACTCCTAGTGAGACACAAGCTTGCCTTCTCCATGTTCGAGCACATAAGTCAAGTGTTATCTTCAGCAATAGGGTCTTACAATCAGGTTGTGCAAAGCATTTGCCAATATTGTTAAACAAGATGAAGACTATCACCATCAACCTTAAAAGGATTGATGCCAGCGACCATATTGTAATAACTTTCATTGGTGTTCTATGAGGGGAAAACATACTGGTATTATCTCAGCAGAAATGCAAAGATTAAAAAACATTATTTTATGAGTTTCAGTATAAAAGGAGGAACACAAATGGGTATGAAAATTAATGTGGACAGAGATCCAAGATGGCTGCCATGAAAGGACACTGTGTCTGAGGAGTAGGACAGCAGTAACAACACAGCCAGCAACCAGGAGACTGAAATCTGGGACCTAAAACACCACATTTGTGATTGCCAGGTGAACGGAATTCCTACGGTGAGGAAATCAAGTGGGAAAATCCTAGGGACACCCAGTTATTCCCCGGAAAAAAATATGGGTGACCAGCAGCGCACAGCCCTGACCTGAACGAGCAGCCACACTGGCCGCCATACCCGACTGGGTCACACAGTCTCCGGGCCAGACTGAGAAGGCCCCGGGTACCATTTAGACTGGCCTGCATCCAGCGGGCTCAAACTGCTCGGCTCCACCAGCAAACACCTCAGTCCGTGTGTGTGTCCACGGGCCAGTCTGAGAAGGCTCTCAGTACCATTTCTACCGGCCAGCATACAGCGGGCCACACCACTCGGATCCGCCAGCAAGCACTTCAGTCCCTGTGTGTCTACAGACCAGACTGAGAGGGCCTAGGGTACCATTTCCGACCAGCCTGCATCCAGCAGGCACACACTGCTCTACTCAGCCAGCAACCACCTCAGTCAGTGTGTGGCTCCACGGGCCAGTCTGAGAAGGTCCCGGGTACCATTTAAGACCAGCCTGCACATGGTGGGTGCACACTGCTTGGCAATGCCTGCAACCACTCCAGACCATGTGTGTGCCCACGGGCCAGTCTAAGAAGACCCCAGATTCTATTCCCCAGACAGGGCTGCATTGGGCAGACACACTCCCCGTGGAGGAACTAGCCACCACCCCGGACTGGGATACACAGCATCAGGTCTAGACTAAGGTGCCCCCAAATACCATCTCAGACCATGGTGCATGGCCTCTGGCCCAGGAGAAGGCGCTAAATCTCCAGTCCAGAGGAGAGCCCTTAGCAGCAAGCCCAGGTCAGAGCATAGAGCCTCCAGACCAGACTGGTGCCCCAAGCTGACATCTCAAACAGGGACACTAAGCCTCTGGCACAGAGTGAGGAGCCAAACCTCCAGACCAGAGGGGTGACCAGCCTGCAGTGCTCACAGCTTCTAGCACAGAGCATGAAACCAGGCACACAGATCCCACAACAGAGTTCAACTAAGGCACAACACACACTATCAAACCACTGGAACTCCCTGATCTTCTTGAAGAATACTCCTGACACAAGAGATTGACAGTTCCAGTCTGAAGTTCAGCCTTAAAGCACAAACAGCTCCTTGATTATATATAAACAAATGCCCAGAACTCGATGTAAGAACACACCCAACAAAAATCAGGGCACCATGGCCCCACCAGAAACACCCAAGAGCAATGGAGATTTTAATTCAGCGGAGACACAGGAAAATTATGTTAAAGCTATGATTATG
>CM053755.1:49064806-49084258 GCA_028658305.1 Pachyuromys duprasi | reverse complement strand
TTTTTATGAGCACAATTTGAGATTCCCCAAACAATTATTATATAATAGCATCAAAGATCATTCATTATCATAGGTAATTTTTTCTATTTTTCTTCCATTCTTTATTTTTAAATTATTTTAAATTATTTTAGTGATATGATGGCCTGAATCCAAGGACTCACACATACTAAGTAAAATCACTTAATTCTCTGAGGTACAATATCAGCATAGACCACTAGCAATGGGTTATTTTATGCATATTAGAATGAAAACTAGAAATAGTTTAAGAATTATCAAAATGTGACACAGAGATGCAAAATTCCCATGTACTATTGGTATAACAAGGTGATGGACTTGCTTGGTATGCACAGCATAGCCAGAAATTTTGCTTTTAGAAAAATATTTGAGATTTCTTTCTTCACTTTTATTAATATTTGTTTGTTATTTGACAATCTAACACAGGTATGTAATTAATCTTGGTAATGTTAATCTCCTATTCACCTCTCTCCTCCCACTCTCTCTCCAACTGGCGCTCTTTTAAATGGATCTCCTGCCTAACTTCTTTTTGTCTGTGGTCCAAGGAGTTTAACTACTTATGTACATGAAGAGTTAGTGAAAATTACTCAGTGGATCAAGGGGAAGATGGGAAGCAAAACAGAAACTTTTAATTTGTGAAAGTAATGCTTGCTAAGTCCACAAAGAAAAGCACAGCAAAATTACATGCATGAGCACTGTATATCTTCCTCTCTTTGTCGATATAACATAATACCTGAAAACAGGTAGTCTATCAAAAAATGCTTTATTTAGCTTACAGTTTTAAAGAGAATTTTAAGACAAGACAGTGATGTTGGTGATGGTACCAGGATGCACTGAAACTTGGCAGATAGTATTACCTGTCAAAGGTGTGTACAAGGGTGGCAGAGAGACACATGAAGAGAAAAGAGAAGGGACAAAAGCGACCAAATACTTTCTCACAAGCTGCTCTCATGAGCATTATTTCCTTCTTAGGAGAAGGGATTAGTCTCTAGGCAAAAATGTAAATCACCTTTAAAGGTCTCACCTCCTAACACTGCTACACTGATAAACCCTTTTTATTATTTTTTATGGTTTAAAATTATAAATGTATCATTTCTTTTCTCCTCTCAAACCCTCCAAAACACCATGCCTTTCTCTTTCAAATTTGTGCTTATTTTTTAATTAATTGTTGTTGCATACATCAATGTATGTATGTATACATATGTTCTTAATTTTTAAATGTAACCTGTGAATTTTGCATAATGTGCCTTGTATGTATGTTTCCAGAGTTGAATATTTGGTATTGGATAACCACTTGGTGTGCTCTTGCCTGAGGAAGGCCATTTCCCCAGCTCTCAGCATTCTCTAGTTGCTCCTAGCTCTTTGTGTAGGGGAGAAGCCTTGTGGTCATCCCCAACAACCACTATTCATTTTAATATGTCATTGCTGTTCTTGTTTAGCTCACATTATTGCTGAAACTTTATGGGTGTAGCTTCTAACATTACCCCAAGATACAATCTCACAGGAAACTCCCTGATCCTCTGGCTTTTGGAATCTATCTACTTCCTTTTTTACAATGTTCCTTGAGCTTTGGGTTTGATAGCTGCTCTGTAGATGTAACTATTCTGACTGAGCTCCATAAATCTACATTTTGGTTGGTTGTCATTTTCAGTATGGGTTTCTGTCTTTCTCAAAAAGAACTTTCCTTAATAAGAGAGTGAGGACTACACTTACCTGTGGGTATAAAGACAAATATTTAGAATGAACTTATGTATTATACTGGTTTAGTAATGTGTTTGTAAGTTTTTCTTGAAGATCCATGACTTGACTAGCCCTGGGCAGTTGGTTAGGTTTCCATTGCCAGACAAGATTTCCCTCTTGTTGAGCTGGTCTTAACTTTAATGATATAGCTATCGGTTACTGACAAGGAATATGTGCCACCAGTGTGCCCTTAGGTGTAAATAGATAACCAAACTCTAACATGAGATATTGTGAAGATAAACCGCACCCAAATAATAGTGAAGTATACAATTTTATGTATTTTGTGAAATATTGAATGTTCCTTGGTAGATGTGAACAAATGTCTATTCACCCCAGAGAGGGGATCAACAGCAGACCAAAGAAAAGGTTTCACTCAAGTCCAACTTGGAGAGCCAATTAGTTTACCATGGTTACTAATAGCATAAAGTTGAGAGGTTACTCACAAGAGCCTGAGTGCTCAAAGCATCCCACAGCAGCGTTACTAAGAGTTGTAGCTCACATTCCAATAAAGGGTTTTCTGTCAATTGGCAGGCCCAATCCCATAGGGAAAAGAACTGTAGAGCCGTGACAAACGTTAATGGAGCTGCAATATACAAAAAATGCCTTTCTACACTAGTTGGGTGAAGCAACACAAGGCCTGCAAAAGTAACCATAGCAACTGGGAACAAGCAAAACTTTCTCAGCTTTCCTATCCCTATGTCTGCAGAGACAGAGACTGTGAACCTGACCTTGCACTTCTGGTTCAGCATTCTCCTTCTTGACTAGTTTGGCACCTCTATTTTGATTAGTTCTATTTCTCAAGTCCAGGTTGATACCCTGACACTTCTTTACATTCTGACATTTTGGGGTTGGAGAGCCAGAGCTGCTGCAGAAGCTGATAGGGGAGCCTGAGAAGGAAGATTACTTTTAACACGTACCTAGACAGACACATTTGAGGGTCTCTGTACTTTTGGAAGCTTCCTGTAGCGGATTTCAGAATCTGATGAGTGGCTGCAAGCGGGGGAATTCCATCCTGCCTTAGCCTCCAATATGCAACACTCAGCTGGGCGGAAGCTATATCTGTCCTCTTAGACCCATTGCCCCAGTCTAAGATGCATCTACTGGATATAGAACGATTGCCGTTTCTACTGCATCAGTTCTCAAGACTGCTCATGGTCGCCACACAAAGCCCTCTGGGAATTCTGAGTTGTATCGCCTCCTGGAGCTCTCAGAGCTGTTAAGTCTCTTGGCTAGCACCCTGCTGCTACTTAAAGTCCAAACCTGCTGTGTTTAAATTGTCAAAACTTCACACAACAGTCTCCCTAAAGTAGTTTTACTTTTTTTAGGTTGTTAATACTAAACGGACAGTAAAGTGCCTCCTGTTTGTTCTTGGCACCATTTGCCCACTCCTGGAGCAGGGTGGGAGGAGACCCACTGACTGCCTCCTCAGGGATGAGAACTCACAGGAGCTGCTTCCCTGACCTCCCTGCCCGACTTGCCTGCAGCTCAGCAAGGGTTCAGTGAGTCTTCTCCAGCAGTTGCTCATCCTGATAAATCCTGCAAGTATAAGAAGTTTCCTGAGGCTTGCCTCCATTGTTTTTGTTCTCAGTTTTCTGAACCCCCTCCAAGGTACTCCCATGTACTTGCCCTGAGCGGCACGACAGAGAGTTTTACTATAACATATGAGTCATGTTTTTCAGTTAGTTATTTATTTACTTTATATATGATAGGCTGCTCCCCTCCTCCAGGTTCCACATTATTTCCTTCTTTCTCCCTCCCCTATTTCTCAGATAAGGGGAGCCCCCACTCTTCCCACCTCCAGCTCATTAAGTTACATCAGGACTGAAAACATCTGCTTCCCCTGTGGCCTATCCAGGCAGCCCCACCAGGGCAAGTGATCATAAAGCAGGCAAAAGTCCATGTCAGAGGCAGACCAGCTCCCCTTACTAGGGTACCCACATGAAGCCTGAGCTGCCCATGGGCTATATCTGTGTCTAGGTTTAGGTCCAGTCTATGGATGGTCCTTGGTTGGTGCTTCAGTCTCTGCAAGCCCCTCTAGGCCCTGGATGGTTGGCTCTGTTAGTTTTCTTGTGGAGCTCCTGACACCTCCACATCCTTCCATCCTTTCCCCCACTTTTCCATAAGACTTCCTATGCTTTGCCCATTGTTTGGCTGTGAGTCTCAATCTGTTTCAATTTGCTGGTGGATGGAGCCTCTGAGAGGACAGGTACACTAAGCTCCAATCTGTGAACTTAGCAGAATAAAGTTAATAGTGTCAGGGTTTGGCTCTTTTCCTTGGTGTGGTTTGGGCCAGGTATTGTGTGGACATTCCCTCAATTTCTCCTCTATCTTTATCCCTATACATCTTGTAAGCAAGGTAAATTTGGGGTCGAGGCTTTTGTGGGAGGGTTGATGTTCTCCTCCTGCCACTAGGAGTCTTGTTAGACACCTGCTACTAAGAGTCACAACTAAAGTCATCCCCATTCCTTCCCAGAATCTTACCCTGCCTTAGGTCTCCAACTCGTCACAGAGATGCCCTCATCTATGGTTTCTCATTTACTCGTTTAGTGTAGGTTTTCTGTGCTCCAGGCTCTGCAATCTTGAGGTCTGGTTTCCACCCTCATTTCTCTCTGGGCTCCCTCTCCTACTGTGTTCCCTCTCTTCAACCTTCTCAGTGAGTTTTAGGCATCCTTCCTTGGATCTCCTTGTTGCTTATCTTCTTTTTTTTAATATATCAACATTTTTAATTGTCCTAAAAATGATATGGGATAATATCATAGCAAAGTAATTATAACATTTTTAGCATAATGGACTGTATCTTTTAACTGATCCAAAAGAGACCATCTCTCCTTTATGTTTCACCTTTGAGAGCATTTTAATTACATTTAATTAAGACAGAGGGTTAAGGCTTTTTTTATTACTAAGTGTAGGAAGCCAGGACATGGTTTTCTTCCTGATACAATTTAACATGATGCTTATTACAATATTTACAGATTATGGCTGTTGCTTATCTTCTTTGGGTCTGTGAGTTCTGTATGTATGTCCTGTGCTATATGACTAAAATATGATTAGAAGTGGGTACATATCATGTGTATCTTTCTGGGTCTGGGTTACCTCACTCAGGATGATGATCTAGTTCCATCCATCTGCCTGCAAATTTTATGACTTCCTTGTGTTTAAGAGCTGAGTAGTATTCCATTCTATAAGTGTATCACAATTATTTTTATCCATTCTTTGGTTAAGGGATATCTAGGTTTTTTTTCACATTCTGGCTTTTATGAATAAAGCTGCTATGAACATAGTTGAGCAGATGTCGTGTATAGTGGAACATCTATATATACCCAGGAGTGATATAGCTTGAACTTTAGGTGTAGCTATTCCCACCTTTCTAAGAAAGCACCAGCTTGATTTCCAAAGTGGTTGTACAAGTTTACACTCCCACCCGCAATGCAGGAGTGTTCTCCTTTCTCCACATCATCACCAGAATATGCTGTCACTTGAGTTTTGAACTTAGCCATTCTGATGGGTGTAAGATGAAATCTCAGAGTCATTTTGATTTGCATTTCCCAGATGACTAAGGACATTGAATCTTTCTTTAAGTGCTTCTTGGCAATTTGAGATTCTTCTATTGAGAATTTTCCCTTTAGCTCTGTAGTCCATTTTCTTACTTTTTTCTTTTTTACAATTTATTCATTTTATATCCCATTTGTAGCTTCCTCCCTCATCCCCTCCCATTCTTACCCTTCCCTCCCTCCTTTTTCCCCTCTATTCCCTTCCTGGAGTCAACTGAAAGGAGGAGTTCTCCTCCTCCATCTCATCCTAGCTTACATCTGAGCAGAGGCTGTAGGTCTATCCATGCATGGTGCCTGGCTGGTTCATCAGTCTTTGCGGGCTCGGATATTTTATCTTTGTTGGTATCCTTGTGGAGGTCCTGTCCCCTCCAGGTCCTTTTATCTCCCCCTTCTTCCATAAAACAATCTGTGCTCTGCCCAAAGTTTGGCTTGAGTCTCATCATCTGCTTCAATCCCCTGTTGGGGGGAGCCTTTCAGAAGACCTCTATGGTGGGCTCGTGTCCTGTTCTCTCTCTTCCACCGCTTCTGGTGTCTATCCTGTTTGCCATTCTGAATGAGATTTAAGCATCTTCCCTGTGGTCCACCTTGTTGTTTAACTTCTTTATGTCTATAGTTTTCGTATTGTTATCTAATATTCTATGGCTAATATCCGCTTATAAGTGAGTATATACCATAGTAAAAATGGCCGTACAACCAAAAGCAATCTACATAGTCAATGCATTTCCTATCAAAATGGCAACACAATTCTTAAGGACCTTGAAAACAATTTTCAACTTCATATGGAAAAACAAAACAAAGCAAACAAACAAACAAACAAACAAAAGAAAAAGCTAAAACAATCCTCTACAATAAAAGACGTTCTGGAGGTATCTCCATCCCTTATCTCAAGCTGTACTATAGAGCAACAGAAAAGATCACTGTATCCTATTTTTAAATTGAATTATTTGGCTTGTTGGTGTTTAGATTCTTGAGATATTTATATATTTTGGATATTGGTGCTTTGTCAGATGAAGGATTGGTGAAGATCTTTTCCCAGTCTGTAGACTGTCATTTAGTTCTATTGACAATGTCCTTCACTTTACAGAAGCTCTTCAGATTCAAGAGGTCTCATTTATTAATTGTAAATCTTAGAGCCTGAGCTTTTGGTCTTCTGTTCAGGAAGTTGTCTCCTCTGCCAATGAGTTCAAGGCTCTTCCTGACTTTCTCTTATAAAAGATTTACTGTATCTTGTTTTATATTGAGATCTTTGATCCACTTGGATTTGAGTTTTGTGCAGGGTGATAAATATGGGTTTATTTGCATTTTTCTACATGTACACAACTAGTGAGACCAGTACCGTTTGTTAAAGATGCTTTCTTTTTTCCATTGTATGATTTTCGATCCTTTGTAAAAAAAATCAAGTGACCTTAGATGTGTGGGTTTATTTCTGAGTCTTTGATTCTATTCTGTTGATCAGCCAGTCAAATTCTGTGCCAGTATCTTGCAGGTTTTATTACTATTGTTTTGCAGTATAGCTTGAAATCAGAGATGGAGATACCCCCAGACTTTCTTTTATTGTATAAGATTGTTTTTGCTATTCTGGATTTTTTTTTCCATATGAAGTTGAAATTGTTATTTCAAGGTCTGTAAAGAATTGTGTTGGAACTTTGATGGGAATTGCATTGAATCTGTAGATTGCTTTTGCTAAGATAGCAATTTTTATTATGTTGATTTTACAGATCGATGAGCATTGGACATTTTTCCGTCTTCTGATATCTTCTTCATTTTTTTTTTCAGAAACATAAAGTTCTTGTCATAAAGTTCTTTGACTTTATTGGTTAGAGTTACACTCATATGCTTTATATTACTTGCGGCTATTGTGTAGGGTACAGTTTTCCTAATTTCTCTCTCACCCTGTTTATTGTTTGTATATAGGTGGGCTACTGATTTTTAAAAAATTACTCTTGTAGCTATTTTGCTGAAGGTGTTTAGCAGTTGTACGAGTTTTCTATGGAATTTTGGGGGTCACTTCTGTATTATCATCTGCAAATAGTGATCCTTTGACTTCTTCTTTTCTAATTTTATTCTCTTGATCTCCTTTAGTTGTCTTATTGCTCTGGCTAGGACTTCAAGTACTTTTTGAAGCAAGTACTTGTCTTGTCCTTGATTTCTCTGGGATTGCTTTAAGTTTCTCTTCATTTAATTTGATGTTGACTAGAAGCTTGCTGTATATTACCTTTGTTGGGTTTAAGATAGTGCTTGTTTCTCTGATCTTTCCAAGATTTTAAACATAAAGCAGTGTTGGATTTTGTGGAATGCTTTTTTTGGCATCTAATGAGATGATCATGTGTGTGTGTGTGTGTGTGTGTGTGTGTGTGTGTGTGTTTTTGTTTTCTTTCAGTTTGTTTATATGGTGGATTGTATTGTTGGATTTTTATATATTGAACCACTCCTGAATTCCCAGAATGAATCCTACTTGATCATAGTGGATGATTTTTTTTTGTGTGTTCTTTGATTTGGTTTGCATGCATATTGTTGAGTATGTTTGCAACTCCCTGAGGTGTCCTCAGGGAGATGGGAGGAGTCTGGGGTCTGGATGCTCGAGCTGTGAGTTTTTGGAACTCGGGACTCCTGTTCCAGCAGGCAGAAGTCTCTGGGTCTTGAGAGCTTAGGGCCCTGTGTGATGCTTGAACCTTGGAGTCTTCAGTGAGGGGCCTGGAACCCTACATCCCCAGATGCCTTCTCTTGTCAAAGAAACACAGAAGTTGGCATTTTGGAGGCAGAATCCAGATTACTCACTTGTTTCATAGTCTCTGATATTCTGCTACTCAGATATAGTAAAAGGTAGGCACTGACATCTTGGAGAAGTCCCTAAATGCCATATTTCAACATACAATCTTTTTATTATTTATTTTACAATTAACACTGTAGAGGAAAACAGGGTAAGAATAAAGTGATTTCCAATGTAAGAAGCTGGGGAAAATTAACTTTTTTTTCTTTAGAGTTTTAAGATTCAAGAAATTCACAATCACAAAACAACAATGAAAACATTCTGATAAATGCGTGCTTCTAAAGAAGTTGTCTAACTTTCTTTGAATTATGTTGTCTGGGACCTGATCTCATTTGGTAGCATATTTAAGTATAGAACGAACCTATACTGATTTAGAACTTAAAGTAAGTCTATTATTTCAGCTTCCAGAGTGCAGAGAACACAGCCTTAAGCTACGACACAGCACTACAGTCAAATTTCCTAACTCCATTATAATTATATACTGATTATGTTTCTAAAATATCAACGATCATAATTGCTGAATAAAACTCACTGCCTAGGCAATGACAGAGACTCCAAGAGCCTTTGTCACATTGATTGCTTTGTAAAATAGAATAACTATCCCTGAAAGAAAATGTTATTTGGTCATATCAACTGACATTCAAATTCATGTCATGTTCCTTTGTCTAAACTTGGACATGGCACATTACTTTTGTGATATTCAGTCATCTCTTTTGCAAAGCGTAGTTAACAATAAAACACCTTTCACAGAATCAGGTATAAATAAGATCATCTAAAGCAAAAAACAATATCCAATACCTGGCATGTATTCAGTAATTTTTGTAACAGAAAGAAATTAAATCAGAGTTTGAAGGTTACCTGGCTATTGGCATAACTTTAAAAGGGTCTTTCAAAAAGAAAATTAACTTAAGTTGATTACTGAGTTCCTCCTTGCTGTTAGTCATGATGTGGTAGGTAAAGAAGCACATTATGGTCTCCATAATTGTGGGAAGCAATTGCCTCTCAAAATTAGAGGCTGGTATTCTATATTATAGTTAGCTGTCATCTTTCAAAGGCAGAGGAAGCTGATGAAGGAATAAGAAAATAGTATCAAAGATGACATTGGCCTGCAGTTGATTTAGGCACAGTACAAAACTTATAGAGGTGCCCAACTGATTATACCTACCTTTTTCTGAACTTGTAAATAAATATTTTTAAACAAAAACTTATAAGTTTGTACTTATATAGTCTTCTAATATTTAACATTATGAATGGTTGCTTTGTGTTTTTGTTTCTTTGTGATATTCAGAATACTTCAATATATATATGAATATTAATATAAATATATATATGCAATTTGGACTTATAACCTGTAAGTAAGGATAGTGGTATTAAACTATTCTTCCTTATAAGAATTTATTTACGGTGGCTTATATTGAACTTCTAGTTGGTACATGATTAACATTTAAATGTCTACATTCAGCTTATAACCCAAATAATCTAATGAGTAATATCTCTAAATAATATCATTCCCTTCGCAGTCTCCAACTATACAAGAAAACAATAGTTTGTTTATGAAAATATTAACATATTTTAGAGATAGGTATTTGGTGAATATTATTATGAAGTTTCTTTCAGCATACCAGGATTGCTTTTATTATTCCTTTAATTTGGTCTAAACTATTTCCAGCTACTATTTACCTGTAATACGTTGATGCATTAGGAAAACTATTCATGTGGACAGATATATGCCTACAAAAATTGTAGACAAATGGAAGAATTTATTATATGTCCCATAATACACATAAATAAAATCAGAAATACTTATGAGTATGCAATCTTTTCAGAGGGTTATGGATCTGTGTCTTAAATTGGTAAGATTATAAAAGCTTATAAAAGTTAAATTGTATAGAAAGAGACCTCCATGTAAAAAAATAGCTCACAATAGAAAAATGTTCACAACAGAATTATTTAATATTTATAAATTATTTTCAAATAGTTTAAATATACAAATTCCAAGTAGTAGTAAAATAGCCTATGGGATGTTACATTGCTGTCAATATGGGTTGTGTGTGTTTGTCTGTTTGCAGTACTGAGAATAGACAGAACTCATGGTTTTGTGCATCCTAAGCAAGTACTTTTCACTGAGTTATCTCAAGTTTCAATAGTATGGTTTTTATTTGAAGCAAGCAAGCAAACAAACAAAAAACAAAAACAAACAAACAAACAAAAACTTCCAACCACTTTATAGTAGAAAAAGTAAATTCCGTGCTTCATTAAGCTGCTTGCCATAGGAAGACCAAAATATGCTAGATATTCCAAAAGTAGGGATTTCTATAATTTACAGGGCTGGGTGATGGAGTTTGGGATCATATCTTGTCCTCTGTGAAGATCTTGAGAGGAACAAAATGTCAACAGAAGTTTCTTTCCTCATCCTTTATTTAACTGTTTTTTTTTTTTTTCCAATTTATGCTTTCCTGGCAAAACCTAGGACTCTCGTGGCAATTCAGAAATAGTATAGTCCTAGCAAGAGAGTCATGAAAACAGATAAGAAAGAGTGGATTTGTAAATAGAAGATGACATATTAACAGAAGCCATAGGCTTATTCTGGTTAAATATTGAGAATGACAGGTATGAGGAGGAGCTCAAAGCAAAAGTTTTAGAGGGGCCAACATTGAGACGCAGCTGCTGTTATTAATGATTTTTGTTAATTTGATTACAAAGGTAAAATGCTTCTTAAGGAGATGAATTGAATATAAATAAATGATGTTAAACTTTTAACATGTATCATTTGTTTTTATTAAAGTGATTCACCCATCACCACTTTACTCCAAAAGATATTTTATTAAAGAAACTAATTTAAATGTACATGATAAATGAATTGTGTTAAAAATTCCATTTTTCTTCAGTTCTAACCTCTTGGTCTTAATTAGCTTCTCCACTTCTGTTACCATAGAAACCAGCAACACAATCAATAAGATGCAAAGGTAGCAAGGTATAAGCAAAAACATTCTCCAAATTCAGTAACAAAATTTATTTTAAATCATGGGAAAAATTAATATTTGCAATTAGATTAGAGGTGATATAGCTCAAGATTCAAAGTGGAAAATGCAGTCAAAAGGTAAACAAAGATGATAAACTTTCCCAGGGTGCTTCTGTTTTCTGCATTCCACTGCAAAACAAGTGTAATGTCGAGAAAATTGAAGAACATAATTTCACATGGCAATTCTCTTTTTTTCTTCAAATAAATGCATTATGTTCTATCCTTTCACCCCATGAGCATTTTCCCACAGCCAGGTAAAAATAAGTCAACAAAATCTATAAAGATTACAATGCAAAACCCAATGCTTTAAATGAAAGGCCTCATTCTGACTGCTTCTTTCGCTACAGCATTGAAAGCAGGTGCTATATACAGTTCTATATTCAAGACACAAGTCAAGGCAAAATTTTCCTGAGGGTTGCCCTTGACCAATGAACCTGACAAGTACCTACTGTGTTCAGTTCCACTAGTGACAGAATTGATCTGACGCGGAGCACAGGAGTTGACAATAACATGCCTGTGTTCCAGCCTGAGAACACTGAAAATGTTCAAATCCGGGTGCTCGGCGTCTGGGTGTGGTAGCTTTGCCATGCTACCCTCATTTCCAGTACTTGCTACAAAGAGCTTGTAACAAACAACAGTTAAAAAAATGAAAATAAAAGCAAGCACAGCTTATGAATGTTTTGCTTAGAAATGGGATGGACTGGGTTCAAGGTTTTAGCTACGATTTTACTTCAGCATCTGTGCACTTGAGTGTGAGTTTATGAATGCAGAGCAATTTAGGGCTTTAGGCTCAGGAATTGTTGACTACAAAAATATTACACCTCAAGCATATTTTTAAAAAATAATTGTGCTGTTAACAGACATAATCCATTCTTATCTTTTTCTTTTGACCTTCCCCGTCTTATACTGTGCCCAACGAGTAAATAAAGCTGCAATAAGTCTATTCAAATATACCAATAAAACGCTAAAACACCCTGTCACCAAATACATACCATTGATTTTTCATTTTTTATGTGATAGAATTTAATTTACTTACTGTGTATGAAGTTATTTAAATTTATGAATATAGCTGGATCTTGAGGTAGCACTATTCCTAATTTTCTGAGAGAGCACCAGATTGATTTCCAAAGTGGTTGTACAAGTTTGCATTCCCACCAGCAACAGAGAAGGATTCCTCTGTCTCCACATCCTCTCCAGCATCTATTTTCACTTGAGCTTTTTATCTTAGCCATTTTGATGGGTGTAAGGTGAAATCTCAGGGTTGTTTTGATTTGCATTTCCCTGATGATTAAAGACATTGAACATTTCTTTAAGTGTCTCTCTGTCATTTGATATTCCTCTATTGAGAATTATGGTTTAACTCTGTACCCTATTTTTTAATTGGATTACTTGGTTTGTTGGTGTTTAACTTACTTTTTTTATTTATTCTGGATATTAACCTTGGTTCAGATGTAGTCCATAGACTCAGTCTCCAAGTGGGGTTCCTAGTAAGGGGAGCAAGGACTTTCTCTGGCTTAAACTCAGTGTCAGGCTCTCTGATCACCTCCCCCCTGCAGGGTGCAGCCTTGCCAGTCCACAGAGGAAGACAATGCAACCAGTCCTGATGAGACCTAATAGGCTAGAGTCAAACAGAAGGGGAGGAGGACCACCCCTATCAGTGGGCTAGAGGAGGGCTACAGAGGGAGAAATGTGAGGAAGGGTGAAATTAGGAAAAGGTGAGGGAGAGGGCCACAGCCTGGACGAAAACCGAATAAATTTTAATAAATAATAATAATGTGTTACAGTTTTATGTCAAAAAATGTTATGAATATAAATTTATGTTAAACATACATGTATAAAATAAAATATATTACAAAATCAATAATTTGGTCACCAACTGAGAAGACTCAAATAGTCTGGTAAATACTGTGAAAAACTGTGTTCACAATACTTTTTAGAATATGAGCCCTTTCTTATCTTTACATATAAATCCATCATGTTTAGAGAAGATTCTACACACATTTGTTATATTGTATAAGAGCATACATTGCATTGCTATTTTATTTATCAGTTTTATAGGAAAATCCGGAAACTAATAATCATTCTGTGTACCAATGAACTTTGATGTCTGAGGTAGATGTAAATTTACCGAATTTTCTGAGCTCCAGCCCTGTTCAGTTTTGTTTTTCACTAGTTGTCCTAGAACCCAACACTTTGAGCTTCATTACCTGAAATGACAACATCAAGCATTGTAATATTTTTCATTTTCTTTCTTATCACAAATCCTTTCTTTATATCCTGATCCATAGACCAATGCTTTTCTGCTCTCCTAAGCTTGAATGTGAAACATGTAGTATGAATAAGCTGACTAAATCCAAGTAAAAATTGTGCCTATCATGTCAGGACAGGAAGTATTTTATAGCTTGTCCCTTTGCTACAACTGCAATGTAGCAGACTGTTGCTCTTTGCATAACTTGGGATTGAGAGTAACACTAGTGATAGCAGGTATTAGGTCCCCTCATGAACATAAAATGCGAGTATGACATAAATCTTGTTTATAAACTAAGACCTCACTTATTTTTAAATAAAGTTTTATCAATACATGTCAGATTCTTTTGTTTGTGGCTATTTTAGCTTTAAGTATGGTTTCAAATAGTTGTGATAACTGCTGTTAGGTCCACAAGGCCTGAAATATTTGACAACTAGTCCTTTGCAGATGTTTCCCATTCTCTAAGTCATTAAGATACAAGTCATTTATTATTGGAGTTCAGCTAGAGTATTCTTTCATTGATAAGCTTTGAATTTGGGTATAGGCTTATCAACAAATATCAACCCCAATAAGATTTATTTATTTATCTATCTATCCATCTATCTATTGATCCATCTATTGACCTTCAGTCTTTTAGGAGAACAAAGATGACCTAACTATGGAGAAAAAAATTTATTCTAGAAAAACACCCAATGAAGTGAGCAAGAAACAGAGCCAAAGGGTACATTCAGACCAGTCTTAAATGGCAAAATCACAAAAGCCTTGGTGAGAGCACAGTTCTTGGCCATCTCTATGGCTGTCTAAGATTAGAGGCAATGGGACACGTAACTTTTCTTTGCAAGATCAATGTAGGTTCCCTCTAGCCATAACTGGGCATAACTGGGCTAGGATTCTGGTCCTCAAGCTGAAGATACATAGATGTAGACAGACCAAACTGAAGGCTCCTGAAGTGTACACGAGCATTCCGAGCATATCCTAGAAATATAGAACAAGTCTGTTAAGGAGTAATAAATGAAGCCTAAATGAGAAAGGCTTTAAAGAGTAAACTGACAGAGTGTGGTAGTGACAGATAAGTACTCTTGGACAAATATAGACAGATGTGGAAAAGAAAGGGAAACCCAATAATTACAGATAATTCTATAAGCAGTGGTTTTTCATTGAGAACAAATACAACAGGCAGGTTTTCTCCAGTGGCTCTGAAGAGTCCATTTAATTTTCAGCAATGTTGATTGTGGTAAGAGACAGGACACAGCAGCAGGTGACTCTGTGCTACCCAAGAATGGTGAGTCCAAGACTAATGAGTAAACGTGGTTAGCACACTGAACTATGTGGGAAAAAGTGGAGTAACCTGATTTCTGGATCTCACTCACTAAACAATGTTTTTGCCTTGGTTATCATCTTAATATTTTATTAATGCACATTCTCATATCTCACAGCCCTTTGATGCTTTAATTTCTTAAGTAACTTAATTCTATAGTCATGTATGTTATACTCAGTTTAAGGTCACACTGTCTTTAGTCTTGTACCCTTCAATTGTTCGACCACAAACTTGTTTCAGTCCTTAAATTCTACTCTCTATACTAATTTTTTGGCTTACTTTGAAAACTCACTAAGCAGTGACGATTAGACCCACTACAAACACATTATTTCTAACTTGGCTCATTCAAAAAGGCAACTCAGCAATTCTTTAGTTTTTTCTAATTGACTTCCAATTATAATTCCTGCATTATAGTTCTAACAGCTGTTCCAAACTCTCTTCAAGCCCCAATTACAATCTATTCATTTATTCAATAAATAATATTTTTAGCATTTACTATATACCAGGCTCTCTGCCAGCTATTAGGGAAACAACAATGAGGAAGACAGGAATAACCTCCTGACTTAATGAAGTTTATGGTGCAATACATAAAGGAAAATAGGTAAGGTGCATTATTATTAGGGTCATGATAGGGTAAGTACAAGATTTCAAACTATTATCATAATTAATCTCATGAGTTTCATTTGCCCAGGTTAAATGCTAGAATAATGTCTTTTATGCCCTCCAGAAGCCTGCAGTTTATGCCTGTAACCAAAGTTCACCATATATAGCTACAGATGTGTCTATTCAAAAAAGACTAGTTTGAAAGAAAAGCTGAAATAAATTGTATTCCAAGGTCAGTCCAGTGAAAATAAACAGCTCAATCCTGTAACAACTGATTCCCACTGGAATATTACAAATCCTTCAATTGAATGATTATTGGTGATATAGAAAAACCCAATCAATAATGTAATCCAGATACTCACAGAACATAAAATTCTGCAAAAATTATATGTTCCATAGTATGCCTCAAATGAGAGTGAATTATATAAAATTCCAGGCAAATATTTTCAAAGAGTATTCAACACAATTAAAGGGGATAAGAACAAAGTTGAAGAAAGCACAAATAACTAAGTGAAGTTAACTCAGGTTCAGAAAATATAATGTCATAAAGAAATAGAAATACTAGAAAAATTAAACTGAAATGTTACAACCAAAAATTTTATAAGTTGGGTAAAAATTAACTAGGAAGACCTACTAATGGACAGGATCAAGTAGAAGAATAGAATACCAGGATGTTAATATGTTAGAACATCCAAGCAGTGGCAAAAGTAAATTAATAAGGTCAATGGAACATGTAGAATCTGAGAGAAAACAGTAAATGCCAAATCTATAAATCACAGGAACAGAAGAATCATTTCAAGCTATAAGCATAGAAGGCATATTAAATCAATCATACTACAATTTTTTTAAATCTAGGAAGGCAATTGGGAGAGAAGAGAGTTCGCTGTTTCACAGAGCAGTAACAACATGAAATGTGCAGAACATAGGGAGAATCACTAATTCCCATATCAAAGTAAACTCATACATAAAAGTACAGACATAATCAGAAAACCATTAAGTTCTAACCCAAATTAATAACCCAACACAGTTGTCCTTCATAATCAAAACAAAAATAAAAATCTTCCAGGGTAAACAAAAACTGAAAGAAAAACCTATAATCACTAAGCCACCTCCATAAAAGATATACAAAGGATTCCTGCATAGAAGAGAAAGATAAACATATCCATGACATTGCAAGAATGGAAAGCCAGCACTTGAAGAATAAAGAAAAAGAGAATGAAATTAACACCAAACCTTACAAAACAAAACAAAACGACAACAAGGAAAATACAGCTTTAATAATATCTCCGAATATTATTGGTCTAAAGTCTCTGAAGAAAAGACGGAGACTACCAGATTAAAAATAGGATTGGAACTCGAAATATCTCAGTAGGTAAAGATATTTGTCACAAGCCTGAGTTTGATACTGGGACCTACATGGTAGAAAGAGAGAACAAACTCCTATAAAGTCTTTTCTGATTTCTGCACACATGACTCCCATCACACAATAAAAAAAAACAGTTAATGGGACCCACCTATTATATATATATATATATACATATATATATGCATACAGCACACACATATGTATACAAATGTGAAAGAAGAATTATTACTAAAGATTAATATAGCTTTAGGGTGAATGGATAGGAAAATATGTTCTAAGCTAAAAAGAACTTGCAAGCAAGCAGGTGTAGTAATTTTAATATTTGAAGAAAAAAAATAGGCTTTCTAATGGATCAAAGACCTCAACATAAATCCATACACATTAAATCAGTTAGAAATAAAAGTGGGGAAGAGCCTTAACCTCATTGGCACAAAGAACTTCCTGAACAGAACACCAAGAGCAAAGGCTCTAAGATCAACAATCAATAAATGGGACCTCATGAAACTGAAAAGCTTCTGTAAAACAAAAGACACTATTAACAGAACAAAAAGACAGCCTGCAGACTGGGAAAATATCTTCACTAAACTACATCTGACAGAGTCCTAATACCGAAACTATATAAAGAACTCAAGAAGTTAAACACCAATGAACCAAGCAATCCAATTAAAAAAGTGGGTACAGAGCTAAACAGAGAAGTCTCAAAAGCAGAATATTGAATGACAAAGAAATACTTAAAGAAATGCTCAACATCCTTAGTCAGTAGATAAATGAAGATCAAAATGACCCTGAGATTTCACCTGACACCCATCAGAATGGCTAAGATCAAAAACTCAAGTGACAACACATGCTGGAGAGGTTGTGGGGAACCCTCCACCATTGCTGGTAGGAATGTAAACTTGCAGAACTACTTTGGAAATCAATATGGCACTTTCTCAGAAATTAGTAGTGCTACCTCAAGATACGTTTCTATCACTCCTGGGTATATATCCAAAGTATGCTCAAGTGTACAACAAGGACATTTGCTCAACCATGTTCATAGCACCTCTATTCATAATAGCCAGAAACAGGAAACAAATTAGATGTCCCTCAGCCAAGGAATGGATACAGAAATTATGGTACATTTACACAGTTGAATACTATTCAGCAATTAAAAACAAGGAAAACATTGCAAGCAATTGGATGGTACTAAAAAAGATCATGCTCAGTGAGGTAACCCAGAACCAGGAAGACACAGAGTATATATACTCACTTATAAGTGGATATTATCTATATAATATAAGATAAATATACTAAAATCTATAGTCCTAAAGAAGCTAAACAACAGCAGGACCCTAAGAAAGATAGTTGATTCTCATTCAGAAGGGCAAACAGTATAGACATTGGAATGTAGGAGTAAGTGATCCAAAAGCAGGAGGGCTAAGAGGCTCAAACCCCATTCAGAAAGGCAAAGAGGATGGACATCAGAGGAGGGAGAAAACTGGGAATAGGACAGGAGACTACCACAGAGGGCCTCTGAAAGGCTCTACCCTGCAGGGTATTGAGGCAGATGCTGAGACTCATAGCCAAACTTTGGGTAGAGTGCAGGGAATCTTATGAAAGAAGTTCTCTCTCCTGGAGAGAACAGGAGCTCCACAAGGAGAGAAACAGATCCAAAAAGTCTGGGCACAGGGGTCTTTACTGAGACTGATACTCCAGCCATGGACCATTCATGGAGATGGCCTGGAACCCCTGCACAAAGGTAGACTATGGCAGTTCGGTATCAAAATGGGTTCCATAGTAATGGGAACAGGGACTGTCTCTGACAGGAACTGATGGGCCTGCTCTTTGATCACCTCCCCCTGGGGGGGGCAGCCTTACCAGGCCACAAAGGAAGGCCATGCAGCCACTCCTGATGAGACCTGATAGACTAGGATCAGAGGGAAGGGGGTAAGGACCTCCCTTATCATTGAACTGGGAGAGAGACACAGGTGGGAAAGAGGGAGATTGGGGTTGGGAGGGGGAGAGGGAGTAAGGCTCAGTGGGGATTCAAAGTGAATAAATTGTAATTAATAAAAATAATTAATTAAATAAATAAAAGAAAACAGAAAAACCTTATGGCATTCTGTCAACAGTATCATTGAAGACTGTGATACCTTTTCCTTTATTTTTTTCTACTGAAAATCTCACTAATTGTTTAAGACCTGTCTCAAACATTCATACCTATAGCCCACAATAAAAAATGCCTTATACCTCTCCAATCAAAACCAGGAAGTAATTTTTTATTTTATTTTATCTTTTTACATTTTTGTTTTATATTAATCACAGGTCATGTATCCCAGCCATAGCCCCCTCCCACATTCCCTCCCTACCCCACCCATCCCTCCTTCATCTCTTCCCTGCCCCTTTCCAAGTCTGCTGATAGGAGGTCCTCCTCCCCTTCCTTCTAACTCTAGCTTATCAGGTCTCTTCAGGACCGGCTGCAATGTCCTCTTCTGTGGCCTAGCAAGGCTGCTCCTCCCTCGTGGGCGAGGGGGTCGAAGAGCCAGCCATTGTGTTCATGTCCGAAATAGTCCCTGTTCCCCTTAATAGGGTACCCACTTGAATATTGAGCTACCATTTGCTACATTCAAGCAGGGGTTCTAGGTTATAACCATACATTGTCCTTGGTTGGAGAAACAGTCTCATAAAAGACCCCTGTGTCCTGCTATATTTGGTCCTTGTGGAGCTCCTGTCCTCTCCAGGTCATACTAACTCCCCCTTCTTTCATATGATTCACTGCACTCTGCCAAAGGGTTGGTAATGTGTCTTAATATTTGCTTTGATACACTGCTAGGTAGAGT
>CM053755.1:49024339-49064306 GCA_028658305.1 Pachyuromys duprasi | reverse complement strand
GAGAATTGTTCATGGTTTGTGCATGCTTAGAAATTTCTTTGCAGAATCTCTATTTATCTATGCTTATTGATTAATCATATCTAAATGTAAAACTGGATGATTATCAGCTTGGGTGCCCCATTGTAGAGCTTAGTTCACACTTAGAATATAAAATAGTCTCTAGTCAGGGTCAAGAGGAAGAGCTCAAGGCCCTCCCTCAATCCCAACAACGCTCCATGATCAATAAAGTCACTATATTAACAGATCCAAAAAACATCTCAAAGGAGACTTCCATCAAATGGCAATGGAAATGACAAAACCTTCTAATTGCAGATAGTACCCAAATCAATAACTGTTAACAAGCCAAGGAACTTGTAGACATTCCAGTGTGATTAAGCAAAATACCTACTATAAAGTAGACAGTAAAAGACAGGTACCAAGATATGAAAAGGAATTCACTAGCTTATCATTATGTCAATAAAACTGCCATTTAAGAAAATAAATTTTTGACATTCTCTGTTGTTGATTACTAATCTTTACTATTGATATATCTTTTAGTTAAGCAGTGGTTATTCCTAAACAAGCTGTAAACCCAAATCACCACACAGAGACTAGGATTGATTTAATTAACCTAGAGTGCAGTGCTGCTCAATAGTTACTCCATCCTAAACCTCCAAGCTTGCATAGTTTCCTCCCATCCATATTTCCCACATTATACTTGCTTTTAGTCATATCTGAGGTCTGGCTCATCTCTTCTTGATGTTCCAAGTCCTCTCCTGCCAATCTCTGTTCTGGACTCCTCCTGCTTGCTTCTTTCTCCTCCCCTCTGGACCAGAATGTCCCAGCCTATGTTCTCCATTGCTCAGCATTGGCTGATTGTTTTATTGACTATAGCAGAGAACAAATGGTGGCATGTTTACACAAACTTGGTACAGGTGATGCTTAGAATAAGCATCACAATGCAATGTCTGGATTGAAACCAAACAGTGGAGTAGAGAAATCAGCAGTTGAATGAACAACGATACATTCCACAAGAATATTATACCAACAATCCCCAAACAAATTTTTGATTAATTCAATAGACAATTATAGTTGCCCATATTTAGCACTAACTTTAATTCAAATATCACAAAAATTTAGATACCACATTTTCATTATATGCACTACAATATGTAACTCTACTCATAATATCAGAGGCTTTTTTTTGTGTGTGTGCCTTGAACGAGAATTCTGTTGTTTCAGTATGTCAAGTTCTAGAATTATGGGAATTCACAGCATTTCTAGATGACAGAAGTTTTTAAGTGAAAATTTGTAAAGATTTCATGTGAAATCAGTCACTATGACAAGAAGAAATGACAAGCTACCATTCTACATCAGTGCTGATGAGAAACTATGAAAAAAATGATGCGGGATATTTCTAGTGTATGGCTTGCCTGCCAACGAAATAATCTGGAAAAGGTATAAAGACAGAATATTAATAATATAGGAAGACTGCAAATTTGAAGCAATTGAGTGAGATATTAGGTCAAAATAAACATTAGGGGCTGGAGCTACAGCTCAGTACCTGCTTTCTTTGCAGAAGACAACAGTCCAATTTCTAGCACCCATGTGCTACATCACTCACAGCCGTCTATAATTCCAGCTCCAGATCTGATGTTTGCTTCTTCCCTTGTTGAGCACCTATGCCCTTGTGAAACTGCTTGTGCAGCTACACACACACACACAAACACGCACACATTCACACGCATCTGCACATGCACACATACATGCACCCACACACAAATCTTGAAAACAAAACAAAAATGAAGGTGGAATTAAGGATATTACTCTAGTAGAATGCTTGTCCAATTTAAGGAAGGCCTCTTTATTCAGGACTTAGCAGTGTAAGTAAACACACTAAGAAAAAAGCAGACAGTTCAGGGTACATTTACCTACCTTCCCACAAACTTCATAAAGCTGTGGCCTTTGATTAAGTCTTAATATGAATATTTTTCTTGTGCTCTTACCTTGGGGCTGCACATAAAAAAATGCAACTTATTTTTTTCCTTTTTGTCTGGTATCCCATAAAACCTTTCTATTTTCTGAGTTCTCATTTTACTGGGTATGACATTAAATAGCTCTGAAAAACATTATTGTTTATGCAAGGACTCTCCTTCTTTTCATGATCATCACAGTTTTGTTTTTCTAAATGGGATGCTAGGGCATTAGCTAACTCTATTGTTTGAATCCAAGACCAGAAATATAGCCCTACACCTTACTTACTGTTGCATTTTCCACCAACCATTTGATCCAAGCTATAAAAATAAATCTCTTTGTCATTTCCCTAATCTCTTCAGAGAGTCATTATCTTCCACTGGAAGCTCTGAGTACCAGAAATATACTTATGAACACTAACCTTTAATAATGTGCAAGCCAAGACCCAGAATGACAACATATTTTGAAAAAACATAATTAGAACACTATCCACATGATTAGAGATACAACAGAGGAAGGAACTGTTCAGGGCTGTTCTTTCTAGTTCACTGTTTCTCTTATTGATTTTCAATCCCACTTTAAAGGAGTTACTCACTGTATTTGCTGCCTTTCTCTGGCTCTGACCAAATACTTCATAAGAAACAGCTGCAGAGAAGAAGGGTTTCTTTTGGTTTGAAGTGAGAGGGGATGCCATCTATCATGGGAGGGAAGATGTGGGTACAGGAGCATGAGGAAGCTGGTCACCGGTCTAGCAGGAACAGAGAAAGATCATCGCCTCTGCGCAAGTCACGTTCTCTGCTTTATTCAGTATGGACCCTCGCCAGAGGGATTGTGCGTTCCACTTTCAGAGTGGGCCTTCACTCTTCACTGAAACCTTTCTGGGAACATCTTCACTGATGTAGCTAGTGATGTGTTTCCATGGTGACTCTAAATCCAGTCAAGTTGACAATGAAAATTATCCATCACAGTAAGCTATACCTAAGAAATTTGCCTTTCTCAAGGTAGATATAACTGACACACTATGCTGAGGCAAATGGCAACCATGCCTCAGTGGAACAATTTTTATGCAAGTTTTTGCTTAGTTCTTTCCCTTGTGTCTGCAATATTTTCATCAGACTTTTAATGAATGCAGAAATACTGCATTTAATGTTCCTCTGCAGCCACTGTTATAAAAGATCAGCACTCTATTGTTGTGCAGCAGAGCCCCATTGTTACATCAGATGTTTTTGATGGGCTGGAGATGTTATTCAGTAGTAGATCACACTTCTGGTATGCTAGGGTCAATCCTTAATACCATAAATAAATAAAATACACTTATCTCTTAGCCAGAGATTGACTCTAAACTGTTTTTATTTGTGTTAAGACAATGATCTCAGAGACTGTGACAGTCCTGTAAATTGGGGGTGAGACCCTTTTGTGGATGAGCTAGCTTTCTTCCAGACCAGAGGACGGCCAACAGTTGGAGTGACTGAAAAGTACAGAAACCACCCTTCAACATCACTTAGCCTGTTAGCTGCCTTCTGACTGCCAGGCAGTTCTGTCTTTACTTAAGACCTCACTTAGTCATTTGACTCTATCTTATGCCAATCAGTTCGATGACTCAGTTTCCCTTTCATACCAAACCAAGCATTTCTGAGTCCAACTTGCAAACAATTAAAACTGTGTATTTCACTCTGTGACAAAATAGCAACTCAGATTGGTTCCTGATGTTCTTGCTTACTGGTATCAAAACAGTTTATTTAAGGCATAGGCTTCCCACACTCTAGCACCGGAAATATCTCAGTAATTTACTTGGTCATCATTTAAATTAGGGCATCATAAACTTTTTCCGCTCATCACCTTATTTTGGGCAAGAAATTTCTTAATATATAGTTATGTAAAATAGCTAAACAAATTAAACATTTACTGATAAGTAATCCATAAAGATATTTATTTTGAAACAATTCTCTGGTGTACATATAATTTTATTATTTATTTAAAAGTTAGGTAAATTTACATACTAACTAGATATATGTGCTTATGTACTTTTTATAAAGAGTTAAATCTTGGGAGAGTATTTGATACTGCTGGTTATAGACTATTTTTTATCATTTTCACATTTGATTATGTTTTGATTTTATAATCTCACTGCTGAGAACATTGCTTTGCATAAATACATTGTACAAAACAGAAGAAGTATTTTGGGGCCTCTTCAAAATTTGGTTGGCAATTCTGTCCTAAACCCAAAGTAAAATTATTTTAATTATATTTTATGACACCCAAATCAATAACTCGCACAGCAAATTGTTTGAATCAAGCATTATAGCCACACAATCCAATGACAGACTAATTTGATACTTACCTATGAGGAATGTAGATAAGAAAACATCAAAATCTTTGTTTTCTATAACTAAGCTCTATACTTTCATCAAAGCAGAATGCTTAGTACAGACATTGAAATGCATACTTCATAGCAATGCATACATTCTGAGCTGAGGTGTTTCGGGCAGCGATGGTTGGTGTCGCAGGGTGTGATGTCATGCTTGAGGCAGACTGCACATGCTACATACTCAGAATCAAGACTGTGGTAAAGACACAGCACAATGATGTCATGTGCTGACAGAAACTCTTTGTTTACTACTCATTTGGTTTTGAATAATTTTTTGATTATTGGACGTTCAGAAATCTTTTACTACTGTCTTTTTATTTTGCAGTTCTCACTTCCCATTATATTATTCTGTTTGAGGTCACAACCCAGAGTCTAAAATCTGCAGTAGAAGTCGTTATTTTAAAAACACACATGATTATTTAGTTTTCATTATTGAGTAGCACATATTTTGTTGGTTCTTTTTTCACAAAGAAGTGTTCAACAAACTTTTGACAATAATAGTTGTGAAGAAATACAACTTTACATTTAAAATTAAAAACCTTGTCTGTTAAAAACTATAGTCTTTGACACGTGATTAATTTTACTGTTCTGATCAGCTGTAATGATTTTTCTCTATTTTATATGAATATCTTAAAAACGGTATAGATAAAACTTTCATTTAGGCAGACTGATCTACAGTTTAGTTGGATAGATGTGGATTTCCATGTTTGAAAAATACCAGTGAGTAAGACTGCTGATGGCTCATATGTAGAACTTCCGTGCAAGCAGGAAGGTGCAATTCAGATACACACACACACCAACTCACGTATGCATAGACACAACAGTTGAGCACTGTGGTCCATAGAGAGCCCTAGCACTAAGTGGTGTCATTAGAGACAGGCAGAACCACTGACCAGCCACTTGTCAATGAATAATCCTGTGTCAAAAATAAGAGAGAGGTGCTACACGTGCCTGTAATTGGAGCACTCAGGGAGGCAGAAAACAGGAAGATCTCTGTGCTTTCAGGGCCAGCCTGGTCTACAAAACAAATCTATGATACCCAATGCTACACAGATAAACCGTGTCTCTAAATAAATAAATAAACAAACAACAATAAAAAGACAGAGAGAACCTTCGAGAGTGGCTCTAACTAAGACTCCTAGGAATGGGAGATATGGAACCAGAACAGGCCATCTCCTGTAACCAGGCAAGACTTGTAGTGGAGGGATTGGGATACCAAGCCATCCACAAAACCTTTGACCAACAATTTGTCCTACCTACAAGATGCACTGAGGTAAAGGTAGCACAGAAATTATGGGATTGGCCACCAAATGACTGGTCCAGCTTGAGACCTAATCCATGGGAAGGAACCCACACCTGATGCTACCTTGAGGACCAGGAACCAAAAAGTGGATAGCCCAGAGACCTATGATAGAACCAAACAGGAATAGCAACTTAAAAAAGAAAAAGTCAATAAAATGATCCCTAATGATGTTTTTTAATACTCACAGACCAGAAACCTAGGATAATCATCATTAGAGAGGGCCCATCCAGCAGCTGATGGAAACAGATGTAGAGAACCAAAACTATGCAAAAGAAAGTTATCCATCTGAAGGTTTGCTATCCTGATAAAATAAAGGTATAGAACATGAAATGAGTAGGTTTGGATTTTTCTAACATATTCTAGATAGAACTGTTTAATTATGGGGTTTTGACCCACTGAAATTGAGCTACAGCAACACCATTAGAGATAACACCTTAAAGGATTTTCTTTCCATTGATGCTTGCTTTGCTGCTTTGAGTAGAATGTAGAGCCCCAAGCACTCGATATTGATTTATATACAGTGTCCTTTTCATTTTGAACTGCAATATTGTTAAGTTGCCTATAGTTGCTTGAACTTGCTGAATTGCTGTACCATCATGCCCAGATTTATGGTTTTTTTAAGTATCCCTAACTTGAGAGTTTTACGAGTAAACAGAAAATAGTAAACTTTCCTCATTTTGGTTTTTTTTTTTTTTGTTTTTTGGTTTTTTTTTCTTTTCTTTTCTTTTCTTTTTTTTTTTTTTTTTGGATCTCTCTCTCAATTGATGAAGCAAGCCCTTGAGTACATAGTCCAGGCCAGCCTCAAATTTATCATCCTTCTGCCTCAGCATTCTAAATGTTGGGATTAAAGGTATGTGCTGCTATCTGCTAAGCTCGGGTAATTTTTCTAAATTATTTAACAGGGTGAATATGCTACCTCTACGCAAAGGCAACTTGATTCTTTTTAAAGTATTGATTATCCATGTTCTAAATTGTGCTCTTCTTTAAATGCCTTGGCATTTCCTCAGGTCAGAAATACATGCCAAATGACATTTTTAAAAATCTACTTCCACCATCTTTATTTAAAAATCACACTCCCTTTCTTGATAATACTAATTTCCTGCTTACTCCCTGCTGTAGCTGTTTCTTGACAATATAGTGTTGTTAAAAAAAATTAACATTCTAGTATAGGTGTAGAGTAGAACTTAAGAATTTTTTCACATAAACACTTTGGCAAGGCAATGAACAAAGAGCTGGGAAAAATAGCAACCGTGAGAAAAGTTAAATATACTGTCAAAGTAGGTCATTTTATATTTTACTTAAAGTTCAGGTAGGCCAAAGAATATTTTTATGCAGAATTAATCCTCTCCTATCGAATGCAAACCAAGTCACCAGGGAAGCATGATTATGTAGCCAGAGGGCATATGCTAGGAGGTCAATTGACTTTTTTCTCAGGTTATGATCATCATTAATGGTAATGGACACTCTGTTCTGGGACTGAGGTAAGGGCATACCTTTTTATTGTCCAATTGATGCTACTGAACATAATAGAGACATTTGTATGGGGAATTGAGGAGCATCACAGGCAAGGTGGCCAGAGAAGGTCAAGTCTGTGTGCCAACGAGAATAGCATTCAAGGGTGTGTAGCTGGAGTGTGAGCCAGAAGAAAGATGTTCTTGACAGTTTTATATTAGTCATTTGTCTACTTTCAATGAATTCTTTTTCCATAGACATAAGTTTTATTGTTATATTTCTTCATCCATCTTAGACAAAAGGTAAATTTTTTTAAAAAAAGTGTTAGAAACCCTTCCATTGCAGGAAAAATTAGACATAAGTTTCAGAAAACAAGTCCTGGGTCAAAGCCCAAAGTCTCCAGTTGTGAATAGCAGAAAAGATGTGTTGTGGGACCAAAAGATCCAGTGCTTAGTGGAGAATCAGAGTGTATGGGATTAGTATTTGTGGAATCACTGAGTTGAAGACAACGTAAAAGCTGTAGCTGGTGAGAGAAAACCAAGATATACAATGTAGAGGAATTTTAATTCAGCAAAATAGCTACTCTAGCAAACTATCAGATCTAAATACCCACTTCTGTGTGATTTGGTGGAATACAGACAATCCTTCAGTACATATCTTTAGTCCCAAACAATGACATCTAATTGAGGGTCAGACAAAGTGACAGATCAAAGAAAGATTTGATACAATAAGTCAGAGATAGGATTTGAGGAGCTGGATATCTGAGTACAAATGATAGAGAATTCATTTGAAAATTAATTAGTTGTTGGTATCCTAGACATTGAGAATAAGTAACTGTTAGTAGTTCCAGGACTAGGATCTAGGTCTTGTGGTACCCTTGCTGATACATGTGGGAATATTGGTTGACTGGACAGGCTTGTTCAGACAAGCACAGCATCTGTGAGTTCTTGAATGCATTGGTCCTCTCACATCCAAGAGAGATTGTTTCTCCCAGGTCTTCTATAACATCTGGATCATACATTTTTTTTCACCTTTTCTTAGTTGATGGTTTCTTGGCCCTGAGAAGAGTGGCTGTGATTATATGTTCCATTTTTGGATTACCACTGCACAGAAACTTGTATTTGTGAGTTTCTGCTATAAGGGCTATCTACTATACAGAGAAGTTTCCATGATTCGGTCTGAGAGTTACTATAATCCATGCATATAGACATATGAAGTATGAGACAACAGTTTCATACTGTTCCCACTCCATCAAATGATACTAGTAGATAACTCCTGTCATTAGTTCCCTAGTGATGGGTTCTTGACCATGATTACAATACTAGGCATTTGTTTTTACATGCTTGATGGGCTTTGAATACAATAAAAAATTATTAGTTACTCTCCTAACATTATGCCACTATTGCACTTATAGGCCTAGCTTACCATGCTGGTTTTTAGTGTAGCTATCTGGGCTCACAGCTTGGTACTATTATCGATTACGTTTCCTTCCATCAGTCTCCATATAGACTTCCAGTACTGTGAAAGGAGTAAGGAAGCATCTTCGTTATTTTTGAGACTCTTATCAGGCATTCTAGGTCTTTAAAATAGACATTTAGTCTCTGCAGAATCGTCATAGAACACATTATACATGCAACAAAAGAAGACAACATGAACTTGTCTGTTACATGGTCTAAAAATATGCATGGTTCTCATTAAGAATTTCTTTTTTTCTCAGAAAAACTGGACTTGAGTAAAAAGAAATGCAGCCCCTAAGAGAAAGTGTCCACATGTTAGAAAATCTGGTTTAATGAAACAGGCTGAATTTCTTGTTAATAATTACTATGTGTGAAAGCAGACACTTGTGTGCACAGCTTATATGAGCAGGTCAAAAGACAACATGTAGGAGTAGGTTCTTTTTCTCTACCACATGTGTTCTGGACATTGACCTCAAGTCCTCTGTCTTGGTAGCAAGTGCCTTTACCCGCTGCACTACCTCTGTGGGTCATAACTGCTGTAGCTGTTGCTGTTGTTTTGTTGTTTTTGTTTTTGTTTGTTTGTTTTTGTACTAGAGTCGGTACCAATGAAAGTAATAGATCCAAATATAGCATGATACACTTCTCAACAAACTTCTTACCATCCTTGGTGTTTCTGAAGTATTGGGCGAAAGAGATAGGTTCTATATCAGAGAAGATCTCTGAATTCAAGGGCCAGAACTTTTCTGATTTCTCATGACAGAATCAGCCATGAAAAGTACAAAGTCATTCTCACTCTATGCAGGAACTAAAAATTAGCAACATTAATAAGCCCTGGCTTTGGTGTGAGCAAAATGCCATTTGAAATAAAATTTATGTTGATAATAGCCGAGGATATCAGAGTAAAAGAGCTGTGGGTTGCATGTGATAAAGTCGAGACTCACTATCATATCCAGCAACCATGCACCCCAAAAGGGAAAACAAAAACAAAACTAGTTATTTGCATCTGTATTATAACTGTTAGTTTAGTATTGTTATGGGACTCCTGACCACAAGAATGAGTGGGTCTCTAATTCCTGTGAATCCTCTTGGGACTCTTTTCCTCCTGCTGGGTTGCAGTGTCCAACTTCAATATGATAGTTTTTGTTTCATCATAATATTATATTTTGCCATATTTGGTTGTTATCTTTTAGAAGCCTGTTCTTTTGTGATGAAAAACAAAAAAGGAGTGGTTCCAGAGGAGAAGGAATATGGGAAGAAACTGGAAGGAGTAGAGGGAGGAAGGAGAAACTATAATTGGTATATATTCTGTGAGAAAATAAAATAGTTTTTATTTTAATTTTTTCACAATTTATTCATTATAAATCCTGATTGAAGCCCACTCCCTCAACTCCTCCAGTCCCGACCTCCCTCCCTCTTCCCCCATTCCCTTCCCCTAGTCCACTAAAAGGGGGATCTCCCCTCTGCCATCTGCCAATAGCTGATAAAGTTTCATCAGGACTGCCTGGATCCTTTTCCTCTGTGACCTGGCAAGACTGCATTGCCAGGGGCAAGTGATCAAAAAGGCAGTCCCTGCTCCCTTTAATCGGGGACTTACATGGAGACTGAGCTGCCTATAGGTTGCATCTGAGCAGGAGAGGTCTAGGTCTTCCCCATGCATGGTCCTTGGTTGGTGCATCAGTCTCCAAAAGACCCCCTGCACTCAGATTTTGTAGTTTTGTTGATCTCCTTCTGAGCCTCCTGTTCCTTCTATGTCCTTCTGTTCTTCCCCACCACTTCTTCCATAAGACTCGCTGAGCTCTGCCCCAAGTTTGGCTGTGATTCTCAGCATCTGCTTCAATATCCTGTTGGGTAGAGCCTTTCAGAGGACCCTCTTTAGTAGGCTCCCATCCTGTCTCTTCTCCTCCACTGCTTCTTGTTTCTACCCTGTTTGCCATTCTGAATGAGATATAAGTATTCTCCCTAGAGTCTTCCTTAGTGTTTATCTTCTTTACATCTGTAACTTTTAGTATGGCTATCCTATAATATACAGCTAATATCTTCTTGTAAGTGAGTGTGTACCATGCCTGTCTTTCTGTTTCTGGATTCCATCACTCAGGATGATCTATTCTAATTCCATCCATTTGCCTACAAATTTCATCATTTCCTTGTTTTTAATAGCTGAGTAGTATTCCATGTGTAAATGTGCCAAAATTTGCTCATCCATTCCTCTGTTGAGGGACATCAGGTTGTTTCCAGATTCTGGCTATTACAAATAAAGCTACTATGAACATAGTTGAGTAAATATACTTTGAATGATGGGGCATCTTTTGAGTATATATCCAGAAGTGTTACAGCTGGATCTTGAGGTAGTGCTATTCACAATATTTTGAGAAAGCATCAGATTGATTTCCAAGGTAGTTGTACAATTTTGTACTCCCGTACTCCCACCAGCAATGGAGGAGGGTTCTCCTTTCTCCATATCATCTCCAGTATGTATTGTCACTTGAGTTTTTGATCTTAGCCATTCTGATCAGTGTAAGAGAGAATCTCAGAGTAGTTTTGATTTGCATTTCCCTGATGACTAAGGATGTTGAACATTACTTTGTTTCTCTGGCATTAGATATTCCTCTGTTGAGAATTCCCCTTTTAGCTCTGTACTCCATTTTAATGGACTATTTCATTTGTTGGTATCTAATTTCTCGAGGTCTATATATATTCTGGATATTAGCCCTCTATCGGATATAGGCTTGATGAAAGTCTTTTTCTATTTTGCAGGCTGTGTCCTGAGTTTTACAGAAGCTTTTCCATTTCATGAGGTCGCATTTTTTAAATTGTAGATTTTGAAGCCTGAATTCTTAGTGTTCTGTTCAGGAAATTTTCTCCTGTGCCAATGAGTTCAAGGTTCTTCCCTATTTTTTCTTCCAACAGATTTAGTGTGTTAGGTTTTATGTTGAGATCTTACAAGCAAAAGAAGAAAAAAATTTCCTGGAACTTCACACTCCTGAAAAACTGGTCCAGATATAAACCTTGCAATATGAATAATGCTTTAAAGGGGGAAAAGATGACACAACAAAGGTCATACAAATTCCAACAACAACAAGAACAACAACAAATGATATGAAAGGCTGACCTAGCTAAATCAAGAGCATGACTGGGAAAAAAGAACAAATAAGGAATGACAGACTAGAAGTTTAAGGTTCTTGGCTGCAGATTTGAAGTACGCAGTGGAATAGCTTCCTCTGTTAGTGGTTTCTGGTATTCTGATACCACAATTTCCATTGAGTGAGATCGGATGTGGAAAGGCTGTATAATACTCAAAACACTGTCTGGCCCATAGTTCCTGTAAAACACAAACCATGGACACGCGTTTCTCTGCCACAGAATGGAAGTTCCTTAATCAGATAAGACAGTTAGGTTTGTTTGTATCTGTGGCTTGTCACATCAGTCATATGAGAAGGAACATTAAAGGATGTTGAAAATATGCGCTCTCTCTTAAGAATGGATTCTTGCAATGAGACACAACACTATAGGAAGTGGAAATAACAAGAGCTTCTTCCCTGCAGACCAAGTTTAGGGGCATGATTCAGACTCCTTTTTTTTTTAGAACAAGGACCATGGGTAGGGATAGAAGGGCCTCAGGTGTATAGGGTCAGGTGTATAGAAGAATAGTCATAATCAGATTGCCACAGTACACAGAAAAGTTTCTCAGGTTAAATTTTCAGGTGAGATTTGAATTTTAACTTTTATTTTCTGCCTCACTACTAAAAGTTGCACTATCTATCTATCATCTATCCTATCATCTATCATTTATTCATCTAGTTATGTATCATCCATCTCTGTCTTTCATCTATCTTTCTATATTTAAGTTTTGATAGAGGAAACTTGTTGTCATTGCATTTTCTTTCCCCCTATTTTTCTCTAGCTTCATTTGAAATATTTATATTTGGTGCTCATATTATACCAAGAAGGTTTGGTATGAAGAGGTATAGATTTATTACATTTGACCAGTGATGAGAAATTTATGTCATACTTCTTTAGATATCCAAGATATCTTTTAGGTTCATTATAAACTTATGTTTCACTAGCAGTATATTCTGTATAATTTCTTCAAATCCATAACCCAACTCATTGACTCTATCTTTAGCTATATTTAATAAGTTGTTCAATATACTTATATATATACATGTTTCCTTTTTACTTTAATATTCATTTTATGTTAAATGTAAATATTTTTACAGTTAAGGTATATAAGATGATATTATAGAATAAATGTATCAACTGGTTATTATAGTTCAGCAGAGAAAGTTTATCATTTCATGCATTTTTTTTCTAGTTTACTGACAAAAATGGTTAAAATCTCCTATATGAACCGTTTCAACTATGATGTGATTTTGTTAAAGATTTTCCTGTAGTCCTGTTGAATGCCTGATTTTGTTCATCCTACAGTTCTACCATGTTTTGCTCTGTTTCTATATTTTATTCTCTCTTTATATTTAAATTTTATATCTTAAAAAGATTTATTTTTATTTTCATTGAAGCAACTGTGTGTGTATGTTTAAGTGCATGCCATGTGTATGTGGGTGCCCATGGAGGCCAAAAGAGCATACAGATCATTTACAGCTGCAGTTCTAGAAGCTTGTGAGCTGCTGGTGTTGGATTTCTGGGAACCAGGTTCTGGTCCTCTGTGAAAGCAGTGAGTGCTCTTAAATATTGAGCCACTCTTCAGTTGTCCCCTCCCAGTTATTATTTACAAAGATACTGACTTTCTTTTGAAATCTTTGGCAACAGTTCCTATGAACTCATTATTTAATTTTAATCATTTACTGCCTCATGATTCCAAATAAGGAATCATATCTCTTTAAAACTCTTCTGAAATTATATTGTCTCTAAGAATCAAATGAGGAATTACAGTTAAGTAGTTCTGATATCAAAGACTTGTTGTTAATTCTATCTACTCTTCCATCATTTGGCTACATATATTTAAAGAGTTAGTTCAGCTATGTGTTCTGACAGGGTCAGGAATATAATTCATAATCTAGCTGCTCTGGTAAAAGATCATACCCAAAGACCTTCTACATCTATGTGATCCATCTAGAACAGAGACATGCATTTAATCCTAGGGAAAAGAGGCAAGCAGATCTCGAAGTTCCAGGTCAGCATGGTATAGAGCAAGTTTTCAGGTAATCAAAAGCTTAGCTCCAGGCATGGAGCTTTAATCTCATCACTCAGGACGCAGAGGGATGAAAATCTCTGGGTTCTAGTCAGGCAGTTCTGTTGAGTCAGTGAGTTGAGAAGCAGTGCAGTGTACTTGAATTTTTAGCAGTTCAGTTTGTAGAATTCAGAGGCAGTTTTACTGGAAGAGTTTTACAAAGAGTGATTGAAGAGAGAACAGGTGAAGACAGAATGAACCATAGAATGAAAAGGAGACAGAAGGTTAGAAAATATTTCCAGAGTTAGTTTGAGGCCAAGCAGAGTACTATAGTTAGAAGTTGAGAGAAGCCAGTTTGAATCAGTCAACTTGGAGAGGAGATTGAGCTTCAACTCCTGATTTTATTCAGCTGGCCAGAGTTCAGAAAACAGGACAACGGATGAGCTTATTCAGCAGTAAGTCTCAGAAGCTGAAAACATTTTAGGCCTAGGTTACTTATTACAGAGGCTAGAAACTTCTAGGACTAGGCCTAAGTTAGCAGAGAGAGGCACTAAGCCTCCAAGACAACAATTAAATCAGGAGTATAAAAGTTACTATTACAGACAACTAAGTGCTTCTACCTGGAAACAAGGTTACATTAACTGGTTCCCTGGAGAGAAACAGTGTAGGAAGCTACTTCACCCAAAGTTACTCAAAGGTCAGAATACTAACAGCCTAATGCTATTGGTGTTTGTTCTTTAAAAAATCCTATTTCTTCTATATGAAAAAAAAGTCTCACATCAGCTTGTCTTCCTCCCTTTCATCCCTTTTCCTTCCTTCCTTCTTTTCTTCCTCCCTCCCTCCCTCCTTCCCTTCTCTCTGTCTCTCTGTATCTCTTTCTCTGAAACATTAAAGCTATTTCTGTTAGGCTAGTGATACAACAAAAACATGTAGACTGTACACTATAAAGTATCATGATGGAGGCAGGAAATCCTTTAAGGTACCATAATGCCACAAAACAAAGTCAATTTCATTTTTAAAATGACACATTTCATAATGTATAAATGTATTGAAATATCACATGGTACCAAGGAATTGCAATTGCTTTTTTTTCTATGTATCAGTTAAAAAATAGAACAAAAATAAATAGCACTCCTGAAATAACTGCAAAAAATATTGTTTATTTCATTTTCTATTAAATGATGAAGATAAGAAGACAAATAGTTGATAATAACAAAGAAGTATAAGATAGTGGTTTTCCTAATTGGCATTCTTAAGGTAGAGAAATCACACGGCTCTATCAGGAAAAAAAAAAAGCATTTGCTTTCTTCATACCTCATCTATGGACTTTACAATAAGATAGTCCCATTGATATTTTATTTGATTTCCTGTCAATTTTACTTTCACTAAGCTTTTAAAAACAAGAGTGATATGTTTATTTGATCACAAAGTTTTCTCCAATTTTTCTTTATTTTAGAAAATTCATATTTCAAGGAAGAGGCAAATTACCTTTTCTGACAGGACATAAGTAAGGTATTTTATAGTGAAATATGATCATAGCATCCATTTGGGTTCATTCAAATTCAACAGATCCATGGTCCCAAATTTTTACACATTCCTGATTTTAAACTTTGCCTAGTAGCCTGAAGTAAATAAGCCTCATACTTACACAGCCTGCAGTGAAGGTATGCATAAGGCAGATTGGTAGCCACCAAAGCTGCAAAGTAAAATGACATTTACAAAAACTTGTTTTCAGGAGCTAACTAGCAGACCTTATAATGCATGCCAGGTGTAGTATCCACTGCTCTTCAAACCACCCAGTCATTAAAACATTGCTGAGAGCACATTTCTCTCTGCTAGAATTTTCCTAGGGGCTCTATCCAGGTGCATGAAATAGTTAGGCGGACCACATATGCATTTGCATTAAAATTAGATTCTTATTTGCATTTCATTTGCATACTCCTACATAGACTGTGTCATCTATTCTTAGGCAGCTTTTAGCAAAACATTATTTATTGCTGCCATTAAGGTTGACACTTTCTGTTTTTTTTTTTCTCTTTTACTTTCATCCTCATCTTTTTTTAACCCCAGATTTTTTGGTATCAAAGAAATGTACAAAGATAGTAATAATTGAGAAAAAGGTTCCTACTGGATTATTGTGTAAAAAAACAAAACAAAGCATATTTTGAGAACTGTTCTGCATTGTACAGAGTTGTTTTTTTTTAAGTTCTCTTGGTGGCAGGATAGAGCTTATGTCTAGTTTTAGTGGAGATTAGAAATTAGTAATGTTAATTTATGAATTCAGAACACTTGTTTTAATTCATTTATATGTTTAACAAGTATTTATTGAATATTACTGTGCTCATGTTACTTTTAGGAGATATTAAAATGCAGTTTAAGAAAACACATATTCTAGAACTATATTCTAGAACATTGGCACATGCCTTTAATTCTAGTACTTGGGAGGCAAAGGCAGGCCTCCTGAGCTTGAGGCCAGTGTGGTATACAAAATGAATTCCAGGACAACATGCAGAGCAATGCAGAGATACTCTGTCTGAAAAAACAACATGTTCTCATAGTTTGTGCTCTAGTTGGTGAGAATTGGGTTGTTGATGTAAACAAGTCAATAAATTAGCAATAATCAGAGAGTTCCAGGTACTAATCAATTCTGGAGATGAAAACATTTTCATACTTTTTAGGAAATATAATATCAAACATCTTAATCCATTCCTGAGACAGTTTGACTAGTTCAAGTGAAATATTATATATATATATATATAATTTTTTATTTATTACAATTTATTCACTTTGTATCCCACCCTCATCCCCTCCCATTCCTGCCTACCCTCCCTCATCTCCTCCAATGCCCCTTCCCCAGTCCACTGATAGGGGAGGATCTCCTCCCATTCCCTCTGACCCTAGTCTATCAGGTCTCATCAGGACTGTCTTTCTTTGTTTAGGTTATGATTGATTGAAACACCTTGTTTCTTTCATTACCTTATTTATGCAACAGAAAATACTGAAAAATTCTAGCTTGAAAGAAAACATGCTAGATTCTAATAAACCCATAGGAATCAATTGAAACCCCTACAGCTACCAGGTGTAACTTTTTGCAGTAAAGTTACTTAAAAAGTCCTCAGTGAGGAATTTATCTTACCACAAAGGGTTGGAGAAGAGTTTCTGAGCAGTAATTGACCTGAGCTTTGAAGTGTAAATGGAGTGCTTCTAAAGCTTCTCAAGGTAGAAATGGGGTGGGGTGCTGAGGACAGGTCACAGGAAAGCTAAAAGCAAAGAAAACACCAGGAATCACACATTCAGAAAAAGGTGACTAGTACTTTGTACGGTAAGAAAGACCACACGTTTCTTAGGTTGGACTGTTAGAACAAGCAACCCAGCAAATCACTATCTCCGTGTTTAGCATGCTGGCTTTCACGGTTGCTTCTTCTCTTCGTTGTCTCATTTCTTTAACTTCTAAAACATATACAAACGTGCATTTTCCTCAAGTAAAACACGCTTACGTTTCATTCCAATGACAATTTGAAGGAGAGAGGAAAAGTAGACAGCCAGTTTATCTTTGAGCAGACATACACATATAAAAATCTTCACTGCCCATCATCTCTTTCTCACATTGAGCCACAGTCCAATTATCTGTGGCTTCAACTTGGAAGATGAGTAGTTTATTTAATACTCAACAGCCTAAGCACTTTCCTGCAATAACTTCATGGTAACCATGTGTTATGCTCAAGTCTCATGGACCCCAAAGACTACCAAGAAGCCGATTCCGATGCAAATGGATGCAAAGGTCCACACCTGCACCGACAGCTATTGAGTGTAGAGCCCCGAGCTCACAAGGAGGAGGGTTTTTATTTAGGATTACAGCAAGGTAAACTGGGAAATCCTAGCTGGGCAGTTTTATGATTGATTGACATCTAGCAAATACCAGGTGTGGGGAGGAAATGGTTTGCCCGGAGAGCCAAGTCAAACCATAATTGTTTTACTCATCCTGGGTAAATTTTAGGTGTTCACTTATTAGCTGTTGCTAAGGGTTTTCTTCAGGCTGTTTCTTGGGTAGGGGACTCCATTGTCTTCTTTCTGGAACTGGTGACCTATGACCTAGTTCCTGGGACTGATAGCTTTTGGGGCCGGGTGGGGGCAGGTCTGGTTCTTTCCCAGGTACTTGAGAAGTGTAAGCATCATCTCAGGTAAATTTGGAGGACAAAGCTTGATCTAGGCCTGATCTCAAGAAATCATCAGTTCCAGGAACCGACCATAAAAATCCTCCACTCCAGGGTCAGACAATCAGAAGAAACGGCAGCCAGAAATGTAAAGAGCTCTTAGAGTGATCTTATCTCAAGACTGGCCATCTGTGCTTGATGCCCATATATTGTTGAGGCATTCCATCTTATGGTTAAACATTCACAACACAAGAATGTGGCCTGCCGGCTACCTGGGCACCAGCCAATCCCAGTCAGAATCATATAGCCTCCATGGACACCTGCCAATCCCAACTGAGGTCACTTAGCCACAGAAGGAATTCCCCTTTCTGCCATTAAGAGAGGAATTTGAGTTCCCCTCGGGGTTTCTGCCATACTGAAGGTGGTGACCCCAGCATGCTGCAATTTTCTGCAAAATAAATGCTTCTTGCTTTTACATACTACTTGAATATGGTTATTTCTTTCTGTCCTTCATCGAATTCCAGACCCTAACAAAGTAACTCAGCTTTTATTCCAGTTAAAGTATTGTTCCTTGAAGATTTCTTGAGCTAGAGAGAGGCCGTCTGCTCCCTTACTGAGAAACTATGGATAGTTGACAGCATTTGGCAACAGGAGAGTCAATTTTCTTTTAGAGTGTTGGTATGACCAGTTCGTGAAACCCCCAGAGACCACCAAGAATCGACTCTGTTGCAAATACATGAGGATCTTTTATTACAAGCTTGAGATTAGGTAACAAAACTTCCTGTGGAAGCAGGAGAGGAATGCAGCTCTGAGGTCTAGAGGAACAAGGTTTATAAAGGTAAAAAACGGGAGCAGGGAGTTACATGTCTTGGTGTTACATGATTGGGTAAGGGAAATTGACTTTTGAAATGATTGGTTTACTTTAGGTTCCAAGACCATAAATGGTTCTGGCCTGGCCATCTCGGCAGGTTTTCTAGCAATTGTATCCCTAGTGGGCAGGAAAAGAACGCAGTAAAGCTGGATCCTTCCCCTAGGTGGCTGGTCACCTGGCTGGCCTTCACCAAGGCCTGTGCTCCAAACCCTAAACTAATACCCCAAAAAACAATTTTCAATTCTTTGGTCTGTCAGTGTGTCTCTTGGTAGCCACCCATTTTCTCAGGAGTAGGATGGTCCCACTCCTAAGAGAATAGACAGCACAATTTGAGCCAATGGGTAATTTACTTAAAAATAGCTCACCATTAAATTTATAATTACTGTTAAGACTGTTACAGAAAAGGGCTAATACAGGAAGTTAATGTAAAAATATATTTTCTTAGCATCAAACTATGTGGGGAAAGTAGAATAAAACTTAGAGCTCACAGAGAAAAAGTTCAATATCTTAAAATTTAAAATAAAACATGGTATCTATCAAATCACTAGAGTATTAACGCAAAACTGTACACAATTAAGAGCACCTTGATTATTATGCTTATGGCACCAAACTAGAAATATTTGTAAAGTTATAGCTGTTGTATTTCCTTCAAATAATGATTAAAAATTAACTACAAGATTTTCTACACTACTGCTGTAACTATTGATTTCTCCACTTTCTGAGCTTCCCGTGCATAATTTTACTACATTTTTGATGTACTAGCTCTCACTGTCTATTTTTTCCAATAAGATAAGGAGAAACAAATGCTTATTGACTGAAAAAAAGTTGCTTTTGTAAGAAATAAAATTTATAGAAAGGAATCTTTATGCTCTTACAGAGCTACAGTCTCCTGGGAAAAAGGAGAGGAGATCAACACGAGAAAATTTTATATAAGAATTTTAAACAAGAGCAGTGTATTGGTACATAACTGTACCGTAATCCGAGCACTCAGGAGGGAGAAGCAGGAAGATGAGCAGCTTGAGGATAGCCTGGGCTACAGAGTGAGATCTTGTTTCAAAGGAAAAATTTTTAAAAAGATCTTAAACATATTTAATAAATAAGTAACTGTCAAAGTGATGCAGATTAAGTACTATCAGACAAAAGTGGACAAAGGAAACTCAGAGAAATTGAAACTGAACAAGAAGGCAGATCACTAGTGAGCAAATGACCTTGTGCTTGATGAGTGAGGTTCAGAGGTCACCCCAACAGGATGCATTGCTGCCATCAAGGTGACAGGAGTTCTTCATCACCTCTCAAGATAATCATGGAATTCCTTGAGACAGCTTTTTGAGAAGTAGGTGTGGACAAATGAGTTTTGTTTTTGAGCTTTGCATTGCTCTATCCTTTAAAGAATAAACTCTCATTTTTCTTATTTATTTATTTGAGATTATATAATTTATTTATGCTTTTCCCTTTCCTTCCCTCCCCTTTCCTTCCCCTCCTTTCCTTGCCTTCCTGCAAATCCCTCTATATTATCCTCATGCTTCCCTCCCTCAAATTCATGGCCTCCTTTTAAAGCTGTTATTGTACACATATGTGCACTGTACACACACATACATATATACATGTATATATTCATACATATGTGTGTATACACACACACAAACACACACACACACACACACACACACATATATATATATACACATTATATCTACCTAAGTATAACTGGTTTAGTCTATACAATGCTACCTGTATGCATGTTTTAAGTACTGACTACTTGGACCTGAACAGCCAGTTGATGTGCTCTTCCCTGGGAAATGTTACCTCTCTCACATAGTAAGATTTCCTTAGTTGCCTATAGTTCTTTGTGTAGGGTCATAGCCTTGTGGGCCTTTTCTTTATCTTAACCTGTCATTAAAAAAACAACAACAACAACCCTTTTCAGTACTATTATTGGCTTTTAAAACAAATTTTCTTGAAGGCATGGACACTATTTGTTAGGACCAAATAAAAATGACAATGATGCACACAGAATATTTTGTATAAAAGAGGTTTATTAAATGGAGATGAAGAAAGAGAGAGTTAGACATGATAGGGGCAAGGAGGGTTGCTCTGACAGAGAAAGGGGAGAGGGCAAGAGCCAAGAGAGCTAGGAGCCAAGAGAGCAAGAGGAAGACAAAGTGGCAGGTTGGTTCCTTTCAGGAGCAACATAACCATGCCTGCCAGGTGTGGCTACCTGGCTGGCAACACGTGATGACATCATAGGTTGCTAGGCAACCCAGAGGCAGGCTGCCAAAATACTAACACTATTTTTTTTTTCTGAAGCAATAGTTGTTTATTCTTACTTTCTCTTTTTCCAGGTACTTTACTGGCTAATTTATTTTATTTTGTCCTATTCTTCACTTCTGTAGAAAAACTTTAAAACTGTTATAATTCTATGAGACCATCTAGGACAGTTAATCATTGGCTTTTGTTTCAATTACTGTTTAAGTGGTATTCCTATCTGAATTCCTCATTAAGAGGAATGAGCATCTATGCTTTATTCTTTTTCAGTTCATTCATAACCATAGCTATGGAAGGAGGCATTTTCCATAGAGTTGATCTGATGGCTTTTCTTCACATGAGAAAACAAAACAGGGTGAAATGCAGATTAGGCAGAGAATCTGGTCTGGACATATGTGCCGTGTTCAGGGTGAAGAGAGAGGTCGTATTTGTTCCATTGCTGTCCCAGAGGTGCATAGTCTTATTTTCCATGGTCCCTGAAAGCATGGCTTCCTCCTCGTGGGCATCCAGGGGCAGCTGAGCATGGAGCTCCCCTACAGCTGCTAGAGAGGAGAGTGTCTCCTCTAATCTCCCTTATTGTTTATCATTTTAATTTCCTTACACACACACACACACACACACACACACACAGACCTGCACTTCCTATCATCACTAGAAAAATCCTGCCTCAAAATGCTTTTTTTTTTTTTTGCTGTTTTTGTTGGTTTGTTATTTTGTTCATATGTTTTTGTTTCTGTTTTCTTTTTCTTTTTTTCATTTTTTCTTTTTCTTTTGTTGTTGTTTGTGGTGGTGGTGATAGCTGTCATTTTTGTTTGGTGGTGGGATGCTGTCAGAGTTTCTCTGTGTATCACTGGCTGTCCTGGAACTCACTCTGTAGACGAGGCTGGCCTTGAACTCAGGAACCTGCTTGCTTCTGCCTCCCAACTGCAGGGATTAAAGACATGTACCACAACTTCCCAGCTTAAATATGAAGTTCAATTGTTGAAAATATAGACAGACAGACAGACATAGACACAGAGACAAGTGTAAAATCCATGACCCAGAAATTGAGAGAAGTCATTTCATGTTCAAATTTACTACTAACTGGAGATCTTGGCAGAGTTGCATCTTTTGACTTATGAATTGTATTAAAATGCTTGTCCTGCCTCTGGAGATGATTTTGAGATGGAACTGAAGAACATGTGTATTTAGGTGTTTAGAAATATTTTTACAAATATTCATCACTTAAAACACAAACCCCAGTATTAATACCTAAAGATAATATATTCTACAATGCCTTATGTCCCATCTCATGAAGCACTGTTTAAGCATACATCACATTGAAGAAAATACATATCACTAGAGAATGAGTAGTCTCTTAATTTACAAAGCTCGTATTATTTGTTTCTCTCTTAATTTCATGTACTTGACAAAAGATACTATTTTCCAATTTGTGCTTTCTTAATGGGGGCTTTGTTGTTTCTAGACAGTTTTGGTTTGTTTTTTCCTCTATAGACTTGGCTGGCTGGCTTGGACTCACTTTGTAGATCAAGCTGGCTTTGAACCCATAGGGACCTGCTTTTCTCTACCTCCCAGAGTTATGATATAACAGGTATGCACCTGGCATTTTAATTTTTATTATTACAGTTTGTATTTAATGTGTTCCTTGACAATTTCATACACAAAACCAGTGTGTACATTTTTGAGGGTCAGGTGAAAAAGCAAAGTCATCTATACCTCCTGCCACTGACAGGGTCACATGATAACCAGGTGACACTTTTAGAAAGGTCCAGAATTCCAAGCAGGCATGTAGTATCCCCCAAATTATAGGCAACAGAACACTGGAGTGTCAGCATTATACTGAACCTATCAATATTTTGTATCCTAACTAATACTGTGTTTTCTTTAAATTTAACTAAGGGGTTTCAGTTTCAAGTTTGTGGCGAGAGCCATATTTCATTTCTTCTGTTCTTTGTAATACACTTATAAGTGAAAGGAAACAGGCAACTTCATAGACACCAACAAGGAGGTCACGTATCGAAAAGAAATGAGGTTAGTAGATTCAGCATAGGGGCAGACTGAATGTTTAGCATACATTTGGCCCTGAGTTCTGTCCTACTAGATAAAGAAAATGTAAAGTATCAAAAGAAAATAGTCAGCCTGGCACTAGATTACCTAAAAGGATTAAGTGACCAGAATAGGTGAACATTCCCGTATGGAATACTTCAAGTGTAGCCTCCGGTTTAGAGCACAGGTTATCACTGATTGTGGGAATGGAGGGCGTGGGGCTATTAAGTAGGTGTCTCTCTTCTGGACAGCTATACCTGTGGCCCTCTACTCTACCAAATACATCTGAAACTTTTAGCTGAGGCAGCCGCGAAGAAGTCAAAGGGAGAGGAGCCAGAAAAACAACACACTATAGTGCACAGATAGAAATATCTCAACTATTTCAGTCCCAACTGTGGAGTTGAATTTTTCAATGTGTTTCTAGGTATCCTACTTGATCCTCACAATAATCTTATTTTAGGAGAGAAAAAACCCAAAATAACTGATTTGTTAAAGGTCAAAGCTGGCAACAAAGAATATTCAGGGTTAGAATCCATGTTTGCACATTTTTAGTTCTATAAATATTTCTGTGTGTTTGAACAATTTACTTCTTTTTTAGCTTCATATCTTAATAGTAATAGAGAATAGTCATGGTGTTGGAAGAGTTAAATAAAACAAGGCACCTGAAACATTTAATACAAGGGCTGAGACCTAGTTCTTGCACATTAAGTCATTATCAGCTGACTTGTATGTGGTTTTCTCTATTACGCTAGCCTTGGATAACAACAACTTATTCTTAAAACTGCATGACGCAGGTTATTGGATTTCCCAAAATGTTATTCCCAAGCATATCACAGTAGTAATAAGAATATTATTGGTATAATGTCTCTGTGTTTACTCATTTGGTATTTATTTATATGCAGGTGTCTAATTGCTTAACTTTAAATAATGTGTGAATTTTCATATAATATATATGAATACATGTGTATTACATATATCATAAATGGCAGATATGATTATATATCATATATTTCTTAAGGTAAATCTAGATAGATAATATAAATGCAAATATTGTTTTAGGGGGACACTGTACTTTGTCACTGAGCAAATAATTATTGAAGATATTTTTAATGTCCCACATCCTTTATGGAAGCTATAAAATGACTTTTATAATGAAATTTACAGAGATAACATGCTTACATTAAAGAAAAAATGGAGTAATTTAGAGTAATATTTTTCAAGTACAGTATATTCCCCAAATGCATTTTTGATTATTTGTGAGGGTTTTTAAAATAAGAAAATAAATTGCATTTCAGTTCCAAATGTGATAAGAGGCAAACATCCTATGGCTCAGGGCCTATTCCCTTAAGCAGTTTATGTAATTTCCAGCTCTCACAAAAAGACTGGGCATCGGTTTCTCTCTGGGATTGTGAGCCCCAGGACAGCGGGTGACAACAATTGTTAGCATCGATGTGGAAAAAATACAGAGATTATGTCTGAGTCTCTTTCGAGTGGAGCCAGTACCTGCTGCAGAACTCAGATCTCAATGTGCTGATGCTGTCCCCTTCCTTCGATGCTGTCCCCTTCCTTCACACCTCTGAACACTCAGAGCAGTGGTTCTCAACTTGCAGGTCACAACTACCTTGGATAACCTGGCTCTCCAAAAGTATTTTCATCATAATTCATAATAGTAGCAAAAATTATGGTTATGAAGTAGGAAGAAAGCTAATTTTAGGGTCGGAGGTCACCACAACATGAGCCACTGCATTAAAGGGTGTCAGCTTGCGGAGGGTCAAGATGCACTCATTTAGGCCAATGGCAAGAGAAAAGAGCAAGGCTATGGCCCTCTTTTGCTCTCTGTCATATTTTACTTTCAAATCTTGTATGCTTCTTGGTGCCAGAACATCAGGCCCTTTTTCATACCAAAGAAACAACTGTAAGAAAAACTATGTGAGGAAAATAAATTTGTTTCTTCTTAAGCCTTAGAAAGGGCTCATTTAAGCCATAAAACTCTAGATGTTCATGGCTATCTTCTTGAACCCTTTCTTTCTTATTCTTGCCACCTGGGCTAAAGGGTAAGTTTTGTGGACAGGTGCTCTAATTGCAGTGCTTGCGATGTTTAATCTAACAAATGGTCTTTGATTTGCCTTCTCTGGCCTGGACTGCCAATCCTTTCCTTTCCTAGATGAAGGTGACACAGGAAGGAGCACAGCTCACTTTGAGCACGTCTGTCTGTGATCCTGGAAGCCACCTCTTTTCCCACTTGTCTCTGGTACCTTGTTTATTGACACAGTACCGGGGCTTAGGTCGATGAGTGCCTTAGTCCACTTCCACTCCTAGAGCAGGTGCCTGTAGATCAAACAGAACCTTTTCAACTCTGGAGGGGTGGGCAGGCCAAACTCAGCTTCTGGCACCCTTGGTGATCAAAGAGATCTTGCTTCCTGGTCTGTAATCAGTGACCTCCACTGTTTACCAAGGCAGAATGCGCACGCAGCTCCTCGTGGTCTGTTGAATAAAGGCACGGATTGCATTTATGATAATCTGTCCTTTACAACCTAATCCCTATATGAAGACCTCACCTCTAATATCATCACATTAGGTTTAAGATTTCAACTTTTAAAGCAGGAAGGGCTCAGATTATCATCCTACAACAGTGAACATTTTGATAGATATATACAGATTTTTACTTAAATTGGTCTATTTGGCTCAGTACCCTAGCTCACAAAATGTTTACAAGCACATTTCAGTACTATCCAATCATAATTCCACTAATCAAATTCCTGTTGCATAAAAGAATCATAACCACATTTAGGAATAGCTAATAAAATAATAGCAAAAATTACTCAGCAAAAATAAAAAAGTACTTTTTTTCTCAAATAAACATTAGAAGCAGAAAGTGTGATTTTTAGTACTTTTTAAATTTTATTGCTTAAGAACTGCTCTCATCCTTAACAGTAGATTTTCTCATGATCACTTCTCAGTGTTATCTCATCCTCCCTACTCCAAAGCCACATGGTTAGCCTTTGCAGGAGTTAGATCAGGCCTACTTGTATCCAGTTTTGTCATAATTTATGGATAGATTTCTTTTAAATTCAAACAACACAGTAAAAGAAATGTTTTCTTGCACCAAAAGTAGCATATCATTTTTTAATGGGTGTCTAGAGGAAGTTTGATAACTGGATTAATTAAGCAAAATAATCTTGATTAGGGAACATGTTTGGGGACTAGAAAGAGCATCTTTATGATGCATAGTTTTTGTTTTAACTTTAGTGCAATATTGCTGAGCACGTGAGAATTATTAAAATATAACACTGTGTATCTTAGGTTGCTAAATCTTGTAGTCATACAAACATATTTAAATATGTAAGCTTACAACTTTGGTTTCATAGTGAGATGGAGACATGTTTTCCTTGGTAAGCATGAAGTAAAAGTAAAATTTGGTTGAGTCACTTAATTACTTCGAATCTTTAAGTTACTTATTAAATAAGATTAAATCATCAAACACTTATGAACTGTCTACCATGTCTCACGTGTTCTTTGGAAACTCTTTGCATTGGGTCTTAGTATTGGATATTGCACATTTTCTCTATATATTTAATGTACATTGAATGTACAATAAGGTACATTAAAAACTCATTAGCTTAGAACCTTATACAATAATTTTGAATTGAAATATAAGCTAAATGACATATAAAGCACATCACAAAGAAGAGATTTCATATTTTAGAATCTAAAGTTACATACTTTAAAAGCATTGTTTAGATTTATTTGATTAAATATGTGTTTGAATTTAATAATTATTTGCTTACTAAGTTGTAGTTACTATAGAAGGCACCATGGAAATAGTTAAAAACAAGGTCCCATTCTGAGGAAAAGATAAAATTCATCTCTATTTAGCCAATAGTGGAGGAGATCACAAAGCTGCCAATTGAGTACTGTGATTCTTCGATATCTTCCTTAACAAAACACCATAGACAAAAATCTATCCTTAAGGTAAAACTTCAGGCCAGTGACTGATACTCTTCTAATTAATTTGAATGGAGAATTTTGTGTTAATAGTAACTGAGTACTTTTTTTTTTAAATCACAGAATCTGCAGTTTCCCTCTTATATATTTAGAAGTTGATGAGCAGAAATGTTTCTACGGGATAACCAGGTGCATGGAGATCACAGAGTCTAGCAAGGAAGACGGCATGGCAGCTCTCCTGTTTTCCCAGTTTACTTGACTCTGCTTCACTCTAAAAACAGAATTTTCCCTTGCAACCAGAAAACACACACACACACATGCATGCACATTATTGAAATAAAATGTCCATTAAGAAAAATGTACATTTAACCTATGAAATGGAATCTAATATTCTGTACTCTGTATGTTCTATTCTACCTTTTCTAAATATGTTAGTTGTCTTTACTAGTTTTGAATGTCTGGAAAGGGGTGTGCATCTTCAGAGCAGAGTGGGTTCTATTGTTTGTTTAGCATATCCAGCTGTCTCTTACCATAGACCAGGCTAAGGAAGCAGCAGTGATGGCTGACATGGATTTTCCCACAACAGGACTCTCCCTGCAAGTGTGCTGAAGAAGTGAGAATTATTTGTGTTCACGTCCCATCTAGCTTCTTTGATCTGTAGTTGTCTACAAAGTTTAAATTATCGGTGTACTTATACCAGTTTTTTATACTTAAAATTCGGTCAAAATGTCCCATAATAATGTTCCCCTTGTGTTCTTTTGTTCTTCTAATTTTATTCCCCATTTTACCACTGTATTAGAGGGAATCATAAGAGAGATTAAAGGGAAATCACAAGAGAGATTTTAAAATTACTGTGCTTTTAGTGGGTCACTGGGGAACAGTTGTCTTTTCATTGTTTTTTTTTTTTTGACAATTTGGCTTATATAAGACTATACCATATAAAATAAAATGTTAAATAATGAAATGATCCTAGTGACATTTTATAACAATACTTTTTCATAAAGTCAAAAAATACATAGCTCAAAAGTAAGCTGAGGCAATTTAAAAGGTAGATGAAAATATTTTAACCTTTTAAAAAAGCAAACATAATTTTATAGAATAATATCTGTGCCTTTCTATATTCTAAAAATATTTTCTATAACCAACTAAAAATATTTCACAGTCTATCAGTTGTTATTAATTCATTGAGTAAAAGATAGATAGATACAGGTACAGGGAAGTTCAAGTTGATGAGAAAACAAAGATGGCCATTTCTTTGTGCGTTTTTACTACGATCTATTATTAAACAAATTACCACTTCAGGAGGACGTGTGTAATACTGCATAAGTTACTGTAAATAATATTAATTCTTTCCTGTGACAAATTGTTAAAGGCATGCAAAATTTGTTCTTCGTGTTTTGACTTTATTAAAATAAGATGTTTGGGTTTCTTTTATTAATTTTAATGACAGTTACTTTCAAGGTGCTTTTTTTTTTCATTTCCTCAGGGTATCTTCTTAGATGTTAACATGTTACTTATACATTAAAGGCTCATGTTGAATAATTGGAAGGCAGAATGTGTAGGTTGTAAATTGGTGAGATTCTCAGAAAATTTACCTTTGTAGAGAATAGTACTGAATCCAATGTACAGGAGCTGCTGCGGTAGAAAGCACAGATTTACTGCTGCTTCCTGAGCCTGGTCTATACTAAGAGACAGCTAGATAGGCCAGACAAACTGTCATGCAGAAGAGGTGGTTGGATCCCTTGGGTCTGGAGTTAGAGGTCGTTGATAACTGCCTGACATGTATGTGCTGGAAGCTGAATTCAGGTCCTCAGCAAGAGTGGCAAGTCCTTTACCAGGAGCAATCTCTCCAGCTGCTGCATCGTTCTTAAGAAGAGATTTACTCTTCAAGACATTATAGACTTTTGGAAGCAAAAAGTGATCCCAATAAAGAGTTGAGCAATGTTTTTCAATCTATGTTTAAAAAACAAACAAACAACAGCAAAAAAAAAAAAACAACAAAAATAAAACCCACACTTCCCCCTTAACTTTCATATCAGTATTTAAATAATGTAGTATTATATTTTAAACCCAAATATCTACTCAAAATATTACATCACACTGAGAAAGTTAAGGCAGCCTATACATTTGCACATGATATTGACTGTAATTAAAATAAAAACATTTGCTTTATGGTGTTGCAGGAGTGTCATCTCAGCAGCAGGGAGGCTGAAAGAAGCTGGAGACTTGGGAGTTAAAGGCCAGCCTAAGTTACCTAGTGAGGCACTGTTTCAAATACGGAACAGGACAAAATAAGCAAGCACAGAACCCTCCAGTCGAAAGGAGCACTTAAAGAAAAACCACAGAGGCTAACCTCATGCACTATAGACGGAACAAGCAGTGAAGCCTGGCAGGGGAGCATGAATGACACAAGTCAGGACAGATGCTCCCTCCACACCCTGGTGATAATCACTGAGCATTTTCTTAGCTTTGATGTCAAAACTAAAGTTTCTCGGTTGAAATAATGAAAATGCACAATCTCAATGTTTCACAAGCAGATAATTATTAATATTGACATGCAGTGAATACCATTTGTACAATTATAGTAGGAAAGAAATGGTAGTAATTACTGAAATTGGTATGCATATTTCCCAGAACTGAGATATTCTACGCTGGATATTTATACATTAGGAAAATTCGTCACAAAGCATGCAGAGAAATACCACTTATAGCGAAGCCTGGAAGCTAATTTGGTAATCACTCTTAAAAAGCTGATGAGGAAAATTCAGCAGACACCTAAGGTGGAATACTACACATAGGGAGAGAAGTCTGATCTGAGTGTACATACAGAAACTTAATATGTCTGCAAAATGCTGTTGTCATTCTGTAAACTGAAACCTGAAAGAGATGCAGCACAAGTAAGTATGAAAATTAAAACAGAAATACACAAGTCAATATTGTAGGTATTTATTAATGCACATGCACAAAATATGCATATGAAAGTTGGAAATAAACAAATTGAAAAGTTAAAAACCTGTAGGATAGAATTTGGAAAGGATTTAGAATTAGAAGAAAATTGAAAATATTATAAAAACATAAATAAAAAGTTAGCACCTAATCAGTTGCCCTCAAACAAACTGAAAGAGATAGTGTGTGATAACTAAAGACTAGCAACCTGAAACAATGCATTAAGAAGTGAATATTGGATCAGATATGAAGGAACTTCAGTATATGTAAGTCTAAAGAACTCGAAAGAACTAAGGTTTGCCATTCTCTAATTCGTAGATGAACATAAACTAAGTATTAAATAAACTTGCTAAAGATATGTACAAATCCATGCATTCAGTTATTTAAAAATTTTTAAATTTTATATCTGTTTGTGCAGTTCATAAACACAAACACACAGACAAAAAAAGCTGGGACACCACACAGAACCAGTCTCTTTAAAGATCCAGATATATTTAACAATCAACCAAACCCATTACGAAGCCAAATATGTTTTAAATCAAAAGCAAAAGGAACAATAGTAAAAGCCTTTGAACACTGAGAAGCCCTGGTTTTTACTGTGTACATAGCCTAATGGCAGTCTGTAGACTTCCTGGTGTCTCTGTCACCTCACACACAGCTTGGCAATGTGTACCCCCACCTGGGAGAAGTGAGGGACAAACATACCCAAAGTGTTTAAGAGAGTGAACTAAAAATGACTTAAGAGGAAATAACATAGAAGCCACATTTATCCAAACTCTGATCTTTGTTAATTTCTGATCCTTCTTTATCTATTGATTTTTGTTATTAGATTGTATTTTCATTGATTGGATGCTTACTGCAAAGTCATAGCACATGATGGTAGCAGTGTGGTAGGTTCTGGTAAAATCTTAAGATGAGCTTTGAAAGTCAGAAAATCCCAAAGTCATTGTCCTCCTCAGAGAGAAAGTGAAAAGAAAAGGAAGAGGCACCTGCCAAGCCATGAAGGAAAGCCTTTAGGATGCTTCAGAAATGTCAAGTGATTCTTCACATTAATATTGAGGCCAATTTACTTCAAGTAGTTTCTTTAGAATTTACTATCTTGGGATGTGAAGGGCAGAGACAAGGCAGTGAGCAAATCCATAACTCCCTTAGATGACCTGGAATTAGAAAAGGAAGATAAAGTTCTTAATAAATTTAAATTTTGGAAACAATTCAATATTCTCTATGGTCATTTTATTTAGAAGAACATTAAGTCCAGGATATATTAATTTTAAAATTTAATGAGCTGAAGTCATATTGGTTATGGGAAGATACTTATGTCAAAAATACATTAAAGGAAGGGCAATCTTTAAAATTATTTCTTCATACTTGTACTCATCCTGGAAAGACAACCACTTGCTGCCATGAATCTTTCCTCATTCACTTCCTAAAATTGATGGGCATGGTTGTGCAGGTCTGTAAATCCAGCACTTGGGAGGCTGAGGAAGGAGGATCATAAATTTGTAGCCAGCCTAGGCTACATGATGAATTCAAGGCCACAGGGTTAAACATTGACACAAGAGATTCTAAAAAAGAAGTGCACTTTTCTTCTTCCAATTAAAATCAAACAATTAAAAACAAACAAACAAAATAAAAATCAAAATGATATATGTAATTATTCTCAAAGTTTTAAATTGAGCCAATCTCAATACCCTTTATTGTCTAACTTTAGATTTCAATAAACCATCCAATTTGTTAACATTAGAAATGTGTATAGCTGAGTTTCCATGACTGGTTAGGAAGTTGTGTGCTGAGAGATATGTGTTTCTCAGGTACCCTGAGTGAGAATTTTTGAGATTTGATTGTAATTATCTTTTGCCATAAGAAAATCAATGTCATTGCAACTCTTCCTCAAAGGAACAAAAACAGAAAAACAGAAAAATTGTTGAGAAATGTTAAATGACATAGTGGGGTCTATCAGGAGTGGACAATGTAACAGAAATGTGAGGAATATGAGGAAATATTGTATTACTTTTAATACTAATGAATTTTAAGTGTTGGGGATTTGTGTTTTTGCCTTCCTTTTAACTCAAAGGGATTAGAGAAAATATATGCAAAGACAGTTTTCTGGACAACTAGCTTCACTTTTGGAAGCAATAATACTAAAAGGAAGGGAATTAAAAACGTGCACACACTTAAATATATGCAGAAAAACAGAACTGAAAATATAGATGAGTTTCAAAAGGAAATTAGTTACTTCATTTCCTCTAGAGAAATGAGTAAACATTGAAATCCATTTATGAAAAATCCTTTCAGGAATACTATTTTGTATTGTAGAAAATCATGACTCTTCACACAGGGTAATCCCCCTGTCTTGAGTCTCCTCCTGTGTTCAAGGAAGCCTTGTTTTATGTGTCACTGGACTCCAGTGACTTTCACAGCACATGTGAGTGAGAAATGATGAGTTCAGTCTACCTTTGGTGAGAAAGTACACTTCGAGGTTCTACAGGAAATTGCTGCAACTGGCTACCAGCATAGGTTCAGAGCATGAAGTTCAAGAAGATCTGTATTTATGAGCTTGGTTAAAAAGGTAAATCCCTCTGTAGGTGGGTATGAGCAGAGGTAGGATATAGACAGATGAATGTCACAGGCTGTCTTACAGGACAAAGTGTTTGCACTGTTCAGAAACTTCTGGAAAAATTGGACATCTACATGATAATTACATAATCTGCATAACAAGGAAATTTTGGTCTAAATGAATAAACATCATACTCACGACAGAAATTTTGTAGTTCACATGTCTCAGAAAGAGTAAAGACCATGACAAAAGGCTCAGAGGCCCTTCAATGTACACCCATTTATCAATTCAATAACTGTAAATAAATATTTCAGCCTTCACCCTTAGCTCATGACAAATTCAACAAGGATGCACACTTAGCACCCTTGACAATTGCCTAATGTTTCCAGAATAAATAGCACAAAAGAATACTCATAACTGGATAGGAAGCAGCATACCTGAAGTTCATAGACACTTCCCATCAGCCAGTGCAGCCCTGAGAGTAGACACTTCCCATCAGCCAGTGCAGCCCTGAGAGTAGACACTTTCCATCAGCCAGTGCAGCCCTGAGAGTAGCTGCACAGATTCTGCCCCTGAAACCGCCATGAGGACCCCTCACAGAGAAGGTGTCTGAAGAGCACAGGGGACTTGGAAGAGCAAAGAAACCTAAACCCCCTGGAGCAGGAAGCAGTGACTTCCTGACACTACAAAGGCTTTAGCCTACAAAATTGTAAATGGCTCTTATTTAAAGATAGTGAAAAAGTGTTTTCATTAAAATGTGTTCTGAATTCCAGACATTTCACTGACGGAAAAAAATAGAGCTAATACATTCTGTACTCATTTTGCCATATTTATATCTAATTTTTGAAATAAATAAAGTTTTTATCATTGTAATTTACAATTACTAATTGCCAGTATGGTGTAACCCAATTAGCTTTTGTTTTGCTGGTACTCAGCAGCAGTGTTAAACTCATTTCTTAGTGCTGGTAATATTTCTGCAAGCTTCCTGAGGGGTTCTGTGAAGAAAGGCTTTCCTTTCTTTAAGTTCAACCTGTTCACTTCTCTCTCTTGGTATGTATTTCCCTGGTGCCTTGTTTAGAAGTTAAAGGGTGATGAAGAAGAGCTTGTTCCTGACCTTCAGAAACCATTTAGTCCTTCTACATTTTTTTCTTTTTAAAATATTATAATAAGATTATAATATTATAAAAATTATAAATTTCTTGCTCTCTTCTCAGACCCTTTGATTTTACTTGTAAGTTTTAGGGGCTGACCATTTGGTGTTCTACAACCAATCAGAGGTGTAAGCTTCCCTCTGAAAGACTATTTCTCCTGCTCTCAGCATTTCTTAGCTGCCTGTAGCTCTGTGTGCAGATTTTCTCCCACCCACATTAACATGTGTTTTGTCCTCCTTCTGCTTTTGTTTAGGTGGTCATGTCACTGAGACTTTATCGGTGCAGCTTCTGACATTCTTTTTCTAGTTTCCTCTTTTTTCTTAATTTATTTATTATTAATTGCAGTTTATTCACTTTGCAGCCAAGCTGTATCCCTTCCCTCTTCTCTTCTTAATCCCACCTTCCCTCCCTCTTCTCCTCCCAATTCCCCTCCCCAAGTCCAATGATAGGGGAGGTTCTCCTCCCCTTCCATTTCACCCTAGCCTATCAGGTCTTCTCAGGACTGGCTGCAATGTCTTCCTCTGTGGCCTGGTAAGGCTGCTTACCCTTCAGGGGGAGGTGATCAAAGAGACAGCCACTGAGTTCATGTCAGAAACAGCCCCTGTTCCCATTACTAGGGTTCCCACTTGGACACTGAGCTGCCATGGGCTACATCTGTGCAGGGGTTCTAGGTTATCTCCATGAACAGTCCATGGTTGGAATATCTGTCTCAGAAAAGACCTCTGTTCCCAGAATTTTTGGTTCTGTTGCTCTCTTTGTGGACCCCTGTCCCCTCCAGGTCTTTCATCTCCCTCTTCTTTCATAAGATTCCCTGCACTCTGCCCAAAGTTTGGCTATGGGTCTCAGCATCTGCTTTAATACCCTGCTGGGTAGAGTCTTTCAGATGCCCTCTCTGGTAGGCTCCTGTCTTGTTTCCTGTTTTCTCCCTCTTTCGATGTCCTTCTGGATGAGAATTAATCATCCTACCAAGGGTCCTCCTTCTTGCTTAGCTTCTTTAGGTGTACAGATTTTAGTATGTTTATTCTGTCTGACATTCTTAAGTGAGACAATTCACAGCAAACTCTCTGCTCCTCTTTCTGGTTCCTCCTTCTTCCTCAATGATCCCTAAGTACCCATGCCAATTTGAGAGGCAAAGGAAGGAGGGTGGGAAGGGACAGCAGGGACAGGTATTTGTCCTTCATGGTCATTAAAGCCCTATATTCTTGTCATCATGGATTCCTTGATTTTTTCTTTTAATTAATTAATTAACTAATTTACAGTCTGATCCCAGCATCCTCTCTCCGCTCTTCCCAGTGCCACCCTCCACCTTGCCCCCTACATTCTATCTTTTCCTTTTTTTGAGAGAAGGGGGGCCTCTAAGGGGTACCAACCCATCCTGCCACTTCAAGTCACAGCAGGATTAAGGGCATCTTCTCCCACTGAGACCAGACAAGGCACCCCAACTAGGGGAAATAGATCCAAAGGCAGCTAACAGAGTCAAAGACATCCTTTAATCCCATTGTTGAAAGACCCACATGATGACCATGCTGCACATAGGCTACATCTGTGTAGGGGGGTCTAGATCCAGCCCATGCATGCTCTTTGGTTGGTGTTTCAGTCTCTGAGAGCCCCTACGAGCCCAGGTTAGTTGAATCCTTAGGTCTTCTTGTGGTGTCCTTGACCCCTCCATCTCCCTCAATCCTTTCTTCCACTCACGCTTTCATTTTACTCCGCTGGCTCTGACTATTGTTTGGCTCTTGTCTTCAAGCATAGCAGAAGACATATCATTGATAGTGTCATTAATATCATTAATAGTGTCGGGCACTGGCTTTCTCTCATGGGATAGGTCTCAAGCTAGGCCACTCATTGGTTTGTCATTCCTTTAATCTCTACTCGACCCTTACCCCTACACACTTTATAAGCAAGACAAGTGTTGGGTCAAAATTTTAATGGGTGGGTTGGTGTCCCATTCCTCCACTGCAAGTTCCACCTACCTATAGAAGAAAGGCAAGTTCAGGGTTCATGTCCCTATTGTTAGGGATCTCAGCTAGGATCACCCCCATGGATTCTCAGGGGCCTCCCCTGGCTCAGAGACGCTCCCCCAACAATTTTCATTCACTTTCTTGGTCTTCCCTCTCCCACTATCCCCCACTGTTCACCCCCTTCACCTCCTGCCCTCCCCACACCTGATTCCCACCCTTGTTACCTCCCTCCCAACAAAGCTATTTTCCTGCACTTCAGATGACTATTTCATTTCCCCTTCTTTGTGAGAGTCGAGCATTCTTCCTTGGCCTCCCTTGACTTTTTTGGGTCTGGGAGAAGTAGCATGATTTTTCTGTACATTATGACTAATGACTACTTATAAATGCATAATACCATGTGTGTCATTCTGGGTCTGGGTTACCTCACTCAGGATGATCTTTTCTAGTTCAATCCATTTGCCTGCAAATTTAATGATGTTTTTGTTTTTGTAGCTGAGTAGTATTCCATTGTGTAACGTTTCCACATCTTCTCTATCTATTCTTTGGTGAGGGACATCTTGTTTGTTTCCAGTGTCCTTGTAGTATGATAGCATCTTTTGGGTATATGCTTAGGAGTGTTATAGCTGGGTCTTGAGATAGAGAACTATTGCCAAATTTCTGAGAAACCATCAGCTTGATTTCTACAGTGGTTCTACAAGTTTGCATTCCTACCAGCAACGGAGGTGTGATCCCTGTTAGGATTGTGCAGCAAAGTTACGCAGTGGGTTCACAAATCAAGCCACAGAACTGTTTCCATGTGAAAGGTTTATTAAGGGAAGGGGGAACGGGTCACAAAGACCATGTCTGGGAAGGGTAGGAATGAGAGAGCAGGTGGTAAGAGTTCTTTTATAAGGTGACTGAGAGCATGCACAGGTGGTTTCAGGTGGTCCTCAGGTGGTCTGGTCCGTAGGTGGACTCACAGATGCCTGATATCCGGTTTGTCAGGTCCCTTAGGGTTGGCCATAGAGATGCCTGATTACAGATCCCAACATTCCTCCCTTTTTGTTTAACTAAAAAGTGAGAAGCTAGGAAGGGGATAATGGTAGGGAGGCCACAGGGCTGTCCGTTACCCTTCAAGCTGCTTTAGGCTGATTAGGGGCATTGTCATTCTCAGAGATAGCTGGTTCCCACCATCAGGGTTGATTGGAAGGTCATTGTCATCTGGTTCTGTGAGCAGAGGTTGATAATCCTGTGAGAGTAACTGATTACAGGTTTGGTTAGAGAATCTTTGCATTTGTTGTTAGAGGAATGTAGAGAAGAAGTTAATAATGTAGGGTGCAAAAACCAAAAGCAGATGAGCCGAAGAGGTGTGAGGAAGAGCAGAATCCATTTCCATATGAGGTTCTCAAAGGCCCAGGAGCTAGAGGCCTTGAGCTATTCCTTTAGCTTTTGTAGATCGGTCTGGAGTTGTTGGATTTTGTCTCTTACTATACCTGACTGGTTGATGTAAAAACAGCATTCCTCCGGGAGGAAGATGCGAACACCACCTTCTTTAGCTGTGAGGAGATCCTATCCTCATAGGTTTTGAAGTACTACTGTTGCCAGAAAGTCGATCTATCCTTGTAGAGTTAGTATTGTCTGAGCCACTTTCTGGAGGTCTTGGATGAACTGGGAAGAAAGCTGATAACATAAAGTTAATGAAGTGGCCAGTCCTGCTGTCCCAGTCCTCACAGCTGCTGTGATTCCTTCAATAGCCAAGAGGGGCAAGATTTGAATTGCCCTCCTATCCTGCTGGGCAGCTATTGATTCCACACCCGGAGTTAGTAGGGGCTTCTTTTCATTTATCACCCCCAGTTCGGGGAAGAGGAGCACCAGTGTACAAACTCCTGACCAACCAGCAGGCAGATGATAGTAGACCTGAGTACCACAAAGAATGGAGGTCTTATTAGCAGTAGGGCATTGGGGTTGAGATAAAGTATCAAGGATTATAGTTTTATTACAGTCTAAGGCACTTAGCATTCCTGCAGAGTGTTTCCTGAAACCTCCTTGAAACCTCTTGCCATGCCAAGAAAGGTGATATGAAAAAGGTAGGGGGTTGTGTCAACATCAGAGTCAGGGCAGTTAGTGAATGGTAAAGTAAAGTTACTTGACAGAGTCACTGGAGAAGCTATCAGCAGTAGTTCTGAATTGGTCCCAGGTGGGAGAAACAGCCAGTAAGCTTTAAAACAGTCAGGTTGGGTCACATTAAGGAGCTTGTAGGCAGAGGTTAGAGCCTGAAGTAGGAGATGAAATGACAGGTTTGCATTATTTAGGAAGGAGGATGTCAAGAGAGGCAAAGACCTTAGAAAAGTGTTTAATTACCTTCTCTACTTCTCCCATCTCCAGGGATTGGGTAATATATCAGGTGGGATCCTGTAGCTGAATGATCACAGGGGAATGGTGCCTAACAATAGAGGGGTTTTGGACATCCCAGACTTGGAGGCTGATAAAGAAAGCGACATGTCACAACTGGTAGGTAGCATAGCTAGGAGAAGGAGGAGAGAGGATGCTGCTGAGCTTGGGATCAGGTGAATGGGTGGAGTAAAGGAAATAGAGGCTCCCATTTTGGCTAAAATGTCCCTTACCAATAAGGGAACTGGACAGTTGGCATCACTAAAAAGGAATGAGTCAAGGGAACACCCCTAGAAATACAATTGAGTGATGGAGTCTGGCAAAGCTGGCAAGGCTGTCCCCCTACTCCTACAATAAAGGAACTAGAAGGAGAGGTTAGTCCACAGTACTCCATCAAGACTGAGTAAGTGGCTCTAGTGTCCACAACGAAGGAGATGGGCCACCCCATACCATGATAATTACTCACGATTCCCAGCTAGTGATGGCAGTGGTCAGATCAAGGGAACCCAGGCACCTTCAGTTATCTGTAGCCAGACCTAGGATATTGGCTGGAGAGTGATCTGGGAGTGATGCACGCATATCATGGGAGAAACGGTGGCAGTCAACACCCCAGAGTCCCTCTTGGTGGCATTTTGGACATAGCTCCGGTGGCTTGCCAGGGTTAGGACAAAACCGGTCCCAGTGACTTTCTTGACCACATTTGAAAAAGGGACCCCATTGTCCTCATGCCTTAGGAGGCAAGGGAGCCTGGATAGTCATTAAGGCCAGTCGGATGGCTTGGCCAGCAATTGGTATTTTTGCTTGTGGGCTTTCTCATCTCTCCCATGGTACACCTTAAAGGCCAGTCTCCCTGTGGAGTAAGAGGTCCTCTCTCCAAGCATTTATGCTTAGCCCTGATGTGGGGGTAACTCTGGGAGAAAAAAATAGGTCATTAGAAGTTGCCTGCCCTTTCAGTATAATGTTCTTTTGAAATGTATATACCTTACCCTTGTTCATTCAAATGCTGATTTCTCCCTCCTGCCCACTTGCTGGTTTCAACCCAGATATTGCATTGTGCTACTCATCCTAAGTATCCTGTCTCAACTTTATGTAAACATGACAAAATAAAGCAACTAGCCACAATGTTGAGCTGGGAGGAGCCAGAGGATAGGAAAGAGGGGAGGAGCCAAAGGGCAGGAAATGAGTGGGAGGAGAAAAGGCAAGAGAGAACTAGGAGAGAGAACTGGAGGACAGATCTTGGAACTAGGTAGAGCTGGACTGGACATAATATTTCACAAAAAGCAAGTATAGTGTGGGAAATCTGAATGTTAAGAATCTATGAGGGCTTAGAGGTTTAGGAGGGAGTAACTATGGCCCAGCATTGTGTTCTACGTTAACTAAATAAACTCAGTCTCTGAGTGGTAATTTGGTTATACAGCTGTTTAGCATTAACAACAGAGTTATTAAAAGATATATCAATAGTAAATATTAATAGTTACTTACAACATTGCCTTCTGTACTTTCAGGGTCTAGATTAGTATGTTGTAACAGAGCCTTTGTGAGACACTCTAAGAATTAGATGGGTTTTCATTCTTGAAAGACCTCCTGGAGCTTCTCGAAATTAACGAGCTTGAGGGCAGCCTTGCAGAGAGACCAGCCAGGAGGCAGGTTGTGAACTGATCTTTAGCTAATGCCTTCGGGGGTATTATAATTCCATTGTGGACCCTGATCATGAGCTGCCTCAGCCCCAACTGGGAGTGCTGTGCTTGTTTGGTGAACCTCATCTGCATATGTTCTAGCCTGTTCCCAAACTCGCCTGTGTTCCTCAGGTAATAGGTTGTTGGTAAGAATCATATATATATATATATATATATATATATATATGGAGGTAAGACTATAATATTGAGTGAGATGTTGAAATTCTTTTTTTTTAATTTATTTATTTTTATCTCAATCACAGGTTAGGTACTTTGAATCCCAGGCGTAGCCCCCTCCCCCATCCCCTCCTACCCTCCCCCTCCCTCCCTCATCTCCCTCTTCCCCGCCCCCTCCAAGTCCACC
>CM053755.1:48975904-49024239 GCA_028658305.1 Pachyuromys duprasi | reverse complement strand
CCCTGAATAGGGTCTTAAGACAAAGAGGAAGAGGAGGAAGCAGAGGAGGAGGGAGAAGCTAGAGGTTGAGAAAAGGTTGAGAAGAGGCAGAGTTTCATCCACAGGGTCAAAGGTAGAGAACTCTTGAGGTTGAGACTTTATAGCTAGAAGAAGTTGTGTAGGAGGAGAGGAAGAACAGAGAGAAGATTTAGAGCAGAAGAGAGAGAATGCTTGAGTGTAAAATACCTCCCTCCATTTACCAAATCTCTGGAAGTAATTAAAAAGATCTCGTAAGATATTGGGATTTAATGTGCCATTAATTGGCCAATTTGAACCATTATCTAAGGAATATGTAGGCCAAGTTTTATTACAGAGGCTTATGAGCCCAGAGGCCTTTATATCAGGCTCCATGCATAGGGTTTTAAAATTCTCCAGAAGATATTCCAGTGGGGATGCTGGAGGAATGGATGAATAGGCAGTTCCCATGGGAGGGTAGGAGTAAGTGACCTGACAGAGGTATACCAAACGCAAGGTTTGGCTCAGCAGAGTGGTATGATACTACCTGCTCCAACAGATCCTCAGTGTTGGCCAGAGACCAAGGGCACAGTTGCCCGTAGCAGACATGGTTTACCTAGTGCTAGGATTTTTGTAGATGAATGGGGGGTGAAACCATGCCAGTAGAAGGTAAGAAAATCTCACACAAGGGAAAAAGGAAGCCCTAAGTGGAGTCAGCAAAAAGGGTCAGCCATAGCCAGTGAAAGGGTTGGCTGGGGGTTCCTCCATCTCAAAAAGTACCAGGAAGTTGCCAGACACTCAATGGTCAATCTTCCCCTACCAAGAGAGATGTTTATGCTGACCAATGAGGGGAACTCACCAATCCAGCTGGTGTTGCATGTAGGAGATAGTGATCTGGTTGCCTGAAAGTGGGTTTTGGGTGGATTTGAAAAGAAATAGGTTTCCAACAGCTCAGGTGTCAGTACTGGTGCTAAAAGGATCCACCATGGGGTACGACCGCTGAAAGCCCCTATTTGGCCAGTGTACCAATGTTAGGATTGTGCAGCAAAGTTACATGGAGGGTTCACAAATCATGCCATGTGACTGGTTTCATGTGGGAGGTTTCATTAAAGGAAGGGGGAGTGGATCACAGAGGCTGTAGGAGAGGGAGAGAGAAGTTGGTATGAGTTCTCTTATAAGGTGATCCAGAGCATGTGTAGGTGGTTTCAGATGGCCTGTAGGTGGTCTGTAGGTGGCCCCACAGATGCCTGATATCTGATTTGTCAGGTCCCCTGGGGCTGACCATAGAGATGCCTGCTTATGGATCCCAAACTCTCATCGTTTTATATTCTCATCATCATGTGTTGTCCCTTGAGTATTTGGTCTTAGTTTAAGATGGAATTTCAGAGTCATTTTGATTTGCATTTCCCTGATGACTAAGGACCTTGAACATTTCTTTAAGTGTTTATTGGCCAATAGAGTTTCCTGTGTTGGGAATTCTGTTTAGCTTTGTACCCCATTTTTTAATTGGATTATTTGGCTTGTTAGTTTTTAGTTTCTAGAGTTGTTTATGTATTTTGGATATTTGCCCTCTGTTGGATGTAGGGTTGGTGAATATTGTTTCTCAGTCTGTAAATTCTCATTTTGTTCTCTTGACAGTGTCCTTTGCCTTACAGGAGTTTTTTCAGTTTCATGAGGTCCCATTTATTTAATTGTTGATCTTAGTGTCTGAGTTTTTGGTATTCTATTCAAGAAACTGTCTCCTCTGCCAATGAGTTCAAGGTTGTTACCCACTTTTTCTTCTAAGAGATTTAAATGCATCTGTTTTATGTTGAGGACTTTGAGTTTTGTGCAGGATGATAAATATGAATCTATTTGCGTTCTTCAGGATGCATGCATCCATACATGCATTCAGTACCATTTGTTCACAAATGCTTTCTTTCTTGCACTGTATGGTTTTGGCTTTTTGTCAAAAATCAGGTGTCTGTAAGTGTGTGGGTTCATTTCTGGTCTTTGATTCAACTCTATTGATCAACCTGTCTGTTTTTATGCCAATACCATCTTGTTTTTATTACTATTGCTTTGTAGTACAGCTTGAATTCATGGACGGTAATACCTCTAGAACTTCTTTTATTGTACAGAATTATTTTAGTTATCATGGTATAAGGTTAGAAAATTTTAACCTGGCCCTAACCATGAAAACTTAAACTTGTAAAAGAAATGCCCTTCTTTGTTCCTGGACCAAGAAGTGCAAACAGTCCCTAACCGTCCCCTAGTCACCACAGCTGGGCACAGCCAATCACTGAACGCCCCCGTTAGAAAAGTCCCTTAACCCTAGCCTCCCCCCCACTTGAGTGGGAGCTGTGTGCAGAGCCCTGAGCCCCGGCGCATCAGCTACTGAGTAAAGCCTCTTGCTGTTGCATCAAGCTCTCGTCTTTGTTGGTTATTGAGGTCTGGCACCTCTCCCGAGGAATGGAGGGTCTCCCCACCTCGGGGGTCCAACAATGGGTTTGTTTGTTTTTCCATATGAAGTTGAAGTTGAGAATTGTTTCAAGGCCTATAAAAAGTTCTGTTGGAATTCTGATGGGAATAGCATCGAATCTGTAGAATTTTTTTCTTTTTTTCTTTTTGGTAAGATGGCTGTTTTCATTATGTTATTTCTACTGATCCATGAGCATGGGAGATCTTTCCATCTTCTAATATCTTCTTCAGTTTCTTTCTTCAAAGACTTGATGTTCTTGTGATTTTTCACTTGCTCGGTTAGAGGTACACCAAGGTGTTTTATATTTTTGTTACTGTTGTAAAGGGTGTTTTTTCCCTAATTTCTTTCTCAGCCTACTTACTGCTTCTATTAATGAGGACTACTGATTTTTTTATTTAATTTTGTATCCAGCCACTTTGCTGAAACTGTTTATCATGTGTAGGTGTTCTCTGGTAGAATTTTAGGTTCACTTATATACACTATCATGTCATCTGTGAATAGTGATACTTTGACTTCTTCTTTTTCAATTCGAATCCCTTTGATCTTATTTAGTTGTCTTATTGCTCTAGCTAGAGCTTCTAGTACTATATGAATTGATATGGAGAGAGAGGGCAGAGTTGTCTTGTCCCTGATTTTAGTGTAATTTCTTCAACTTTCCCTTCCTTTAATTTGATGTTGGCTATTAGCTTACTGTATATTGCCTTTATTGCTTTTAGGTATGGGCCTTATATCCCTGATCTCTTCAACGCTTACCAGGAAGGTGTGTTGGATTTTTGTCAAACGCTTTTTCAGCATCTAATGAACAGACCCAAAAGAGTGCAGCAACCCCAAAGAGAACAATGTCTCCAGATAGTGTCCAAGGCTTATGACAGAGGTTTTTCCCACTTTGGAGTAAGCTATCTGTGTGTTATACCCACCCAGACATCTCTTCAAATTTAAATACTTTTTAAGCATGTGGGAAGCTAAGAAGATGGCTCAATGGGTAAGAGTACTTGCTTAGTAAGCATAAAGTCCAGAGTTTAGATTTCAACATCCACCTTAAATAAACCTCTATCTAAACTCTTGAGCATATACTCAAAAGATGCATCAACATATAAGGACATTTGCTCAAGTATATTCACAGCAGCTTTATTGGTAATGGCCAGAAACTGGAAATAAAACATAACAAAACAACAACAAAGAAAACAGGTGTCCCTCAACTGAAGAATAGATAAAGAAAATGTGGTATGGAATACTACTCAGCTATTAAAAACAAGGATATTTTGAAATTTGCAGGGAAATCAATGGAACCAGTAAAAATCATCTTGAATGAGGTAACCCAAGCCTAAAAGACGTGCATAGTATATTCTCACTTATAAGTAAACATTAGCCATAAAGTACAGGATAACCATGCTACAATCCACAGAGGCAAAGAGGCATTGGAGGTAGATGGAGGGAGGAAACTGTGTAGGAGAGGGGATGGGGAGTGAAGCAAGAGTCAGGTTTAGGAGTAGGGAGAGTTGGGGGTGAGAAAATGGAAATCAGATGTGGGGGCAGGGGTGGTCATCTCTGGATTTGCCAGAGACCTGGAATAGGGGTTGTAAAGGAAGGGAAATGGCATAATCATATTTTAATATAATAAAAATAAGAGGATTATTTTAAAAAGAGATTGTGAACAGGAGATGTACCAAGCTGATATTGTCTTAACACAGAATGCTTTTTACCTGAACAAATAATAAAAACAAAAATAGAGATAGAAGGGCAGACTAAGATAATGATGAAATTTTAATGTAGGAAATATCCAAACCAGGAACATAGTTATTTCTTTTTGTTTTCATCACCAATTGCTGTGTTCCATATATAATTACATTGCTGTACCAGTCTATGACTGGTAGTGATGGGTTTGCTTATATCAGCAACCTTTCAAAGAATGTGAATTTGGAATTGTGTTACCATCTTAATATAGTTCTAACATCAGTACACAATAAGAAAATTTCAACTCCATTACAGTGTTCTTAACACTATTTTCATTTTTATTGTACAAAGTCATTGTACATGGCACTGTGTTACATCAAGACAGTTTCATACAAGGGAACATTGTACACTGGGCATATTCCCTCCTACTCTCTGTCTTTCTCCCCTTCAACCTTACTCATCCTGTCTTTCTCCCCTCAACCTTACTCATTAGCCTCTTTTGTTTCTTTATCCAGTTTCACTTCAACTTTATTATCACATACATGATTGATTTATGTGCCCATGTAAAACCTATTAACTGCATATTAGAGAAAACAAGCAATATTTTTTCTTACTGAGATTTGCAGAGTCCCTTTATCTCTAGTTGAAACCACTTTCCTGTGAGCTCCATTCACCAGTTAATCCCTGTCAGAAAAACCCCGCTGTCCAGATGTGCCATACTTTATCTATTGCTCCATGCAGGTGGGTTGGTTTCCTTACTCGGCTGCTGTGAAGAGTGAGCAGCACTGCAGATTTCAGGACACAGCCGTGGGGTGCACCCCCCTGATGAGTACAGCTGCACGATGCTGCAGGACTTTATCATCTTAGGGAAAGACGTTGCTTGTACATTTGTTTCTAGTCAAATTATCAGAAAATGTAATTTTACAGTTTACTATTTAGATTACCAATTACTATAATTATGACATCTTATTAACAAATTATAATGTATTTTCAATATAAAAACAAATTCTTAATTCTTCAACATTGCCTGCATGTAGTGGATTACTACCACTTAATCGATGGAAGTGAATGAAGATTCTTTCTGAATCATGAACAGATCACTACAGGCCCATTTCTCTCTGTCACACATTAGAAAACAAAACAAAACAAAACAAAAAAACAAAAAAAAATGAGTAAACTGAGGAGCCAAAACTTTAGATTTTTTTTTCATTTTTCTGTTAATGATACTTTTTCTTCTTACATTGCAGACAACTTAGCAATTTCTTTTTGCTTTTGATTAATTAATTACTGCATATGGTTGTTTTGTTTGCATGTTTGACTTTGTATCACTTGCATGCTTGGTGCTTATAAAGGTGAGAAGTAGTCACTGGATACCCTGAAATAGCAGTTACACAGGTTGTAAGCCTCTGTGAGAGTGTTGGGCATTGAAAGTGAGTACTCTGGAAAAAGCAGCTGGTGCTCATAGCCATTGAGCCATCATTCCATCCCAACGAGACATTTCTTATTCCGACAAATTACCTTTTTTTTTTTTTAGTATTAAGGTTATACAGAGAAAACCAGATTAAATTGGCTGCATCTGCTCAAAGGGCTTTCAAATTCTGAATGCTTTTGCCTAAGAGGAGGATCTAACCATTTCTATGTGGTGCTGTATGTTCCAAGGGGGCTAACAAAGGTCCTAGAACATGGCAGAGGATTGGGATGGGAGTGCTGGAACATTGTCTAGAAGCCAACAATGCTTCAAGAAAATCTTTTACTTAATTCATCCCCCTTAATTTATTATTAGCAGGAAGAATAGAGCTCACTTTGCCCACATTAGCTCACATGCAAAGTTTAGTGAAGGAAGCAACAGTTTTTTTTTAATCAAATCTTCCATAATTTTCTATGGAAAAACAAACAAACACTATGATATTCAGTGTGTCTATGACTGAGACATCTGTAGCTCTTTTGGAAGTGCATAAAAAGAAACAGATGAATAATCTATAAGATGGTTAGGCAGAGCTTGGTGAATGGCCCTAGACCGATTTGCATATTTGAGGATCATTTCGGCTGAATCAAAGAAAGTTCAATTTCTTTGTACCATTGTTACTTTTATCCATATTTAAAATATGTATTCTTTAAAGAATAAAGTTTTAAAGTTTGGAAACTATTTCAAATTAAAACAAAACAAAAACAAAAGAATTGTGCAGACCAAATGAGACACATCCTTGGGATATAATTTAACCCAAATGACAGTTTGCTGGTTTGAAGTTGAAAGCCATGTAAGTTAGTACTGCTAATTCAAATTCTCTGTAGACCAAATGAATTTAGAATAGAGGGTAATGAGAAATTATAGAAATAATAACAGAAAATCTCTAGGGAAATATGGAACCTAAGTATTGAAGATGCATAAGATACAATAGATACAGAAAGGAAAATTGTGGAGGGAATGTTGTGTGTATGTATAGAGATATTGTAGAAGAACCATACATAGTGTTTAGAGCAAGCAACAGCACAGGATCAGGTGAGAGCAGGGAAGAAAGTTTGAAATAAGCAGAGGTGGGCATTCAAATTACATCAACCTATATTTAAGTATGAATTCTTTCACTAGTTATAGGAACCTGGTTATTTCACTTAACCCTTCTTTATCTGTAGTTTCTCCATTAATAGTGAGACTGGTGTTAGCAGCGTTGTATGTGAGGATTACATTAGCCACTGAAGAACATTTCATTGAGTTTAGTATTTCACATAAGTTAGTAGTATAGGAAGGAAACATGTCAAGCATTTTGATTGAATGTCTTCTGAGAATGTTATATTAAGGCAAAGCAGTCCCCACATAAAGAACCAGTGGAAGGAACTCAGAATTAAAATGGACAATGCAAAGACAGTTAATTTGTGTTCAAGCAGTGTCTGCCCGATAGCTTCCATGAAGGGTACATGTTCATGTTGTGTGTGTACATCAGGCATGCGCTCACATGCCCAGAGTCAATCCAAATGCAGTTCTGATTGATTTCAGATGAAGCACAGTTGATTCTACTCACAGCTCTCTCTCCATACAATACTTGCTAGAGATAAAACACTTTGGGATATTGGATTTGATACAAAGCCATGTGGCTTTAATTTGTTAATGTTTTGGAGTAGCAACTGCAGTATGAACTGAGAAGTGAAACGCTGCCGTGAGACTATGTGGAATAAATTGTTTATGGTCACTCAGGGCACTTCTGGGCCATTTCCTTCTTTCTTCAGCTGAGAAGAACTGAGAAAATATCAGCTGGAATGTCTGTTTTCCTGGACATGTGCTATCATAGCACCTTATTCTACAGTGAAAAGGCATTTGGAAGGAGCTGTTGTCTGAGTCAAGGAAACTTACTCTGTCGATGTTGATTTGGCAAATTATTTTCTATTTCTTAATTTGCACATGTGACATGAGCTACAAAGGAAGCTTTATATGCCTGCTTTCCTTACCAGAAATTGTAAAAATTAAATATGTTTTTATTGAATAATAAAGGAGTCCAACTAGTGAATTATAACTAGTGAAGATTATTGACACAATATTTTAAGATAAATCTCAAACTTTCAAGGATTTAATGCCCAACATGTTTTAGTTGGTGTGTGTGTGTGTTAGTGTGTGCGTATATGTGTGCAAGAAGGTGAGCACATGCAGTGGTCAGAAACCATGCTCAGCTGTCCACATAACTTTTTGAGATAGAGTCTTTCATTATTCTGAACATTTCCAATTGGGTGAGACTGGACAGCCAGAAAGCTAAGGGGAAAGTCTGACTCTGTTTCCCTATGTCTAGGATTATAAGACTTTGTATCGATATAAATATACATATATATATACATATACACAAAAACACACATACATACATGGGTTCTAAAGATTTAACTCAGGCTTTCATGTCTACACAGAGAATACATAATAACTAATCTGCTTCCTCTGCTCCTGTATAAAGTCCTTTGTCACTCCAGAGAGGCCATTATTAATATCAAGACAAAGAGTTGACAAAAAACTGAACAAACTTGACTTATAATTGATAGGAAGACAAAGTGACTTAGAGAAATTTGACAGAATGGGCCAGAGATAAGGTACACCTAACTCTCATAAAAACAGACAGGAAATGAAGAACACTTAAGAGCATTGCAGAAGTGGGGGGAGAGAGAGAGAAAGAGAAGGACAGGGAGATACAGAGACAGAGTGACAGAGACAGACAGAGACAGAGAGACAGAGACAGTTGAGTTTGTTGCAGCTCGGTTGAATGCAGTTGAGTTCAGTTGCCTTTGTACAGTTACATTCAGTTCTTGCAGTCAGTATAATTCAGTTTGTGGAGTTCAGAAGCAGTATTTCTAAGCAGAGCAATTTCCTCAGTTTGAATGAGAAAAACAGAAACAAAAACAGAAAAGCCAGTTTGAATCAGTCAGCTTAGAGAGGAGTTTGAGTCAGAACAGCTGAGTTAAAACATCCAGCCAGAGTTCAGATAGATCTAGAAAAAAGTGAGTTTATCCAGCAGTAAGTCTCAGAGGCTGAAAGCATTCTAGGCCTAGGTTAGCAGAGAGAGAGATTGGAAACAAGTCTTCAAGATCGGAGCTTGTGGAAGATTAGATTGTATGGAGGCTAGAAGCTTCCCATCCTAGGCCAAGGGATAGTTTGAAATGCTCCTGACTCAGGCCAAGACACACATTTTTAAAGCTTGGGTACAGCTTTAATCTCATCCCCTCATCTGAGGAAATAAAATCAATAACAGCAAACGATATCCTGGAATATTGAGTAATTGGCTCTTATATTCTAGTGGGATCCAGCTTCAGAAAGTCACTGATAGGCATCTTCTCCTTTCTAGTCAGAAGGTACAGAGATATTTTTGCGGGCCAGGCTAGACTGGAACACACATAAGTTTATTCTTAACCTTTTTGATTAGAACTTGGTTGCATGGAAAGGCAACAATGGAAGCTGTGACATGTAGTTTGATGATGTACTCAAGTTGGCTTTAAACAGAAAATCTGCCTCTGTCACACCAGGTGTTAATAATTTACAAGATTGCTTCTGTTGTGAGTTGCATACTAAATGTTCCTTAAGACCCATATATTAAAAGGATTTGTGTACCAGCCTTCGACCACAATACTGTAGGACAGAAGGACCCTTAAGGGTGGGCCCTAGTGGAGAGGATTTTGGTCACTGGAAGACTTGTTTGACAGGAATATTTGGGACCTCAGGCCCTTTCTCTCTCTCACTGTGCTCTCCACCTGTCATGAGGTGAGCAGCTGGGCTCCCATGACATACAATGTCACCTAAGACCAAACAAGCCACCCACTGAAATCTTTCCTTTCACAGTCTGGTTTTTGCATATGCATTTTGTCACAGTGATAGGAAGCTAACACAACCTCTTATTGTAAAATCATAACTAACATCTCTTCTGCACTTGAGTTGTTGGTACCCTACAGATAAATCCAGTCCTAGGTAAACCTGGATGAAGATATTGGGCAATTGTATATTATTTGAAACACAGACTACAAGTCATTGCTGGACAATAATTTTATAAATGTGTTCAGTTGTGCCTTTATGAAATAACTGTACTTATAAATACATCACAAAGAGATATTTAGCAGTTCGTTATTCACTGGTATGCTTGCTGTCTTCAAATATAGAAATCAAGAAATTTTTAAACTGTGCTTTTAATTTTGGTATGTATTTATGTCCTCTTTGCTTTAATTATTTCAGAGTAAGAACTGTATTGACATATTAATAAAGAAAAGGATAGGTATAGGGGGAGCTTGATAGTACTGCGGAGTGAATTGAACTGAGGCTACATCAGAGTCCAGGGCAGTTCTCATGAATCTGCTTCAAAAATGATTCAGTTAACTTTATAGCTAGGTTGCTACTGGTTTTTGTGCTGAGATATATGAGAATGTACATAATATATTACAAAAAGACCTATTTTGCTTGACTGAGATTTCAGTCAATATCAATCATGAGGTTATTTGGAAGTACTTTGAAGATGAAAGTATTGAAGTAAGGAAATTTGATATCAAATCCAGCCATTACCAGGCCTACTACATTTTCTACCAAGTTTGTTCTCAGGAAGTACTGAACCAGTTTTTTTCTCCCATTTATAGAGAAATTTATGTTCTGGTTTTTGGTTGGTTGGTTGGCTTTGTTTGTTTTTTTAAATCTGACTGGGTTAGTTGGTTGACAATATTCATATTGAATTGAAATGTAGATGTTTTCAGGTTGTTGCTCTGAAAAGCATCACATGAATAGTTCATACACATATTTAATATAACAATCCACATTTTATAGGCTACATATCTCTGTGATGCTATTAATGGATGAGGTGGTAAAAATAATGTTTATCAACTCATGGTAGCAATCACCAGTATAAGAAAAAAGTGTTTCAATTTAAGGCCTGTCTACCCCTTAGTAGCTGTGGGACTCAGAATGAGTCACATTAGTTTTTTTTTGTTTTGTTTTGTTTTTTTATGGCTTGCTTTATTTCCTGTGAAATAAATGCAGGTTTATCAATTTGAGACCATGCCTAAAAGTTTTTGTTCTATGCATTTAATGAGTGAACGTAACTGATTTCTTTTGATAGTGCTGAGATCAAACTCAGGCTCTTGTACCTATGAGTTGTCTCAAGTGCTCTACTACTGTGCAGCGTCCCCAGCCTTTAAAACAATTGGTTATCATAGTAGTAGAATATCTGAGTGCTTATGAACATGATTATAATAGAACTTATTAATGCTGGGTGGTGAGATTGTACATTTCTTAAATTTTATATCCTTTTAAGTATCTGTGTTATTTTTTAATTTTAATTTTTTAGTGATTTATTTTATTACCTTTGTTTGTGTGTGTGTGCATGCATGCACACATGCTCCTGGAAGGCAAAAGAGTATTTGAGCTGAGGAGTTAGAGGTGTTTTTGAGCCATCCAATGTGGGTGTTAGGATTTAAAGTATGATCATCACAATAAGCAGCAGAACTTTTTAAATTCTGGGACATCTTTCAACTCCTAATTATAAAAATATTTTTAACTAAGTGTTTTTCAGTTTAAGATAAAGACCAACGAAAAACGGGGCTTTCTAATCCCTTTGCTAATATTATCTGTCATATAAGAAGTCAAGATTATTTTACTAAATTTAATCTCAAGAGAGGTAGAAACTGCATTTAATATAACTTTCTGACATAAAACCACAAGTATCTGTAAAATTAATAATTGATTCAAGTTTTAAGAAAGTATGATAATAATTGGTCCCTTATACATCTTTAGTTAAATGGACTGTTTATCCCCTATATTTTCTTTATATGTTTTCTAGCAAATATTTCCTTTGTCTTGTTAATTTTAGTCAATTTCAAATAAAACCATTTTATTTGCTATTAAATCAAATATTCAATTTTATATCAGTTTACTATGGTTCTTTGCTAGGTAGAAACAGCATTGAATTTTAAATGTCCCAACCTGTCACTTTCCAGATATTCAATTCCCGGAGTGTCAGCTCTAAAAGAGACCACCAATGTTACACACATACATACACACACAGAGAGATTTTTAAAATAATATTTTTAAGAAACTCTAATATGTTACCTGAAAAAAAAGGGTTTTAAATACTTCCTCTGCTGCTCTCAGATGTAATTTCCATTGTGCAGGAGTGTATCCTAACTTTAAATGGAAGCATGAAGTGATAGCTAAAACTACAGTTTAAGCTTTTGTAGCTTTCTTATTTACATTAGAGTTAATGATACAGTACTTTTTTTATTAATATTGTCATTGACCACGTTCACATTTTTTGAACTGTTTCTGAGAAAAAAAGTCCAAGTTTTAGTGTTGTATGTACAAGTCTCTGACTTTGTAAATCTGTTTATTTCTTTAAATGTTCCATTACAAACAACATTTAACAAAAAGTGTTATTCTATACTACAGAATATGGGTGCATCTTTTATTTTACAGCCATTGTAGTTTATGAGATTTAATGCTACAGGAATTCAGAATACTTTTTAAATGGCTATAATCGATATTATAATCCATAATATAGATACATATCACAGGATTTGATTACATTTATATAACATATATCATGTATTATATTATATATGATTCATGATATATGATATATACAATATAATATTATATTATATATTATATCATAGGGTTTAATTATAACTATGTATATATTATGTATAATACCAAGCATATGAAAGTTAAGTGTGAGGCAGATAGAGTATGACAATATTGGAGTCAAAGACAGAAGGACAGATTGAAGGTGGTATTGGTGTCCATATGTGCATAAAAATTCTGATGATAAGATATTACATATGATAGTATTTAGAAAATTCTAGAGTATGTAATGGAGAAATGACTCCATTAAGACCTTACTGCTCTTTCAGAGGCCTGGATTAAGTTCTCAGCACCGATGGTACTTTACCTCCACCTACAACATCAGTTCAAGGACATTTTACACGCCTTTCTAGTCCCCACATACTATTCTAGAATAGCCAGGTCTGGCCTAATCCTTTTTAGTAAAATAGAGGAGAATAGCTGTTAAAGAGCACCGCAGCCAGAGAGCTGGGATCGAATCTTGGAGCAGCTGCTCTGAGTTAGAAGCTCAGGGTTGCTTATAGGATTTTAAAACTGAACGTTTGCTATTGAATAACCAATTAGTGAGCTCCTTCATGGGGAAGAAAATTTCTCCCACTCTCTAGCATTCTTTAGTCACCAGGAGATTTTTGTTTGTTTGTTGGTTGGTTGGTTGGTTTTGTTTTGATGTGTGTGTATGTAGGGTTGAGGCCTTGTGGTCTTTTCTTGCATTTTCTTTAGCATGTCTCTTATTGTGTCTTCGTTCAGCTCATGTTAAGCAGGCCTGTTGATGAAACTTTTTGGGTGTATCTTCTGACATCACTAGAAGACACAATCTGTGAACATTGTTGTTAGAATAATATCTTTTGCTATTATTTTAACCTGGCTAAACGCAAAACTATTGGAATTAGAAAATTTAAAATATTTTTTCCTATCTCTTAATACTTAATTGTAAAAATAAGGATATCAGACATTTTATAATTGATATGATTGCAAAATTTTTATATCATCTAGTTTCTCTCCTCAATTTAAAACTTTTTGTAGTCAAAATTACCTATCTTGTGTAAGTCATATTCAAAAACACATAGAAACAATTTGCAAACAGTCGTAATTTTATGCTCACATATATAATCCGATTTGTTTACATGTATACATGCATACATAGTTGTTAGTATTTTTATATACTTTTGACTTTGCTTGGTATCTCATACAAATTTGTATTTCTTTCTGCATCCTCACTCATCACCAAAAAGGGCAGAAATATATTGGGTTCCATTGACACTCAATCTTGATACTAATTTTTGTTTTGTTTTCCTCGGTCAACATCCTACTTGAATCCATGACCCTCTTCTAATGATGTAGGTATACTGCTTCTTTTACAACTAGGTTTGTAGCAGCGCATTTGTTCTGTCAATTAGCAATGCTGTATTTTGGTAATTCTGTGGCGCACTTTTTTCAGTGCTATAATTAGTGCCATGTAGCCCTTCCCTTTGTAGTGGTTCCTCTATTATAATAATGAGAAAACCAGGTGTAAAGCTGGCCAGTAATGAATGCTTGTGGGACTACAGGAGCAGAGTTGCAGAACAACACCAGATTTCTTTGTGACTGTGAAAATTTTCATGCTTTGACATCTGTGTAGATGCTAAAATTTCTTCTCAACAGTTTTTTTTTTAATTGAAAAGGCAATTTATTATAGGGTTTATGAACATGACAATCAAACTAAACTCCAAAATTAGATCCAGGAATATCTCTTTGGTTATAAGCACATAAGCATGAAAGATGAACTGCTTTTTTATAATTAATTTATGTATTTACTTTACATCCTGACCAAAGTTTCTCCTTCCTCCCTCCTCTCATTCCAATTCTCCCAACATCCACTCCTCCTCCTTTTTTAATTCAGAAACGGAGAGACCTCCCATGGATATCAACCAGTCTTTGCATATCAAGTTCCAGTAAAACTAGGTGCATCTTTTCCTGCTCAGGGAGAAAGGGTTAGGGGAAAGGGTCCCAAAGACAGTCCACAAACAGAGTCAGAGAAGGCCCCTGCTCCTGCTGTTAAGAGTCATGAAGTTGAAGCTACACAGTTTTTACGTATGTGTAGAGGGCCTAATTCAATCCCATGCATGCTCTCTAGTTGGCAGTTCAGTCTCCGTGAAGCACTATTGGCCCAGGATAGATGATTCTGTAGGTTTTCTTATGGTGTCGTTGACTCCTCTGGCTCCTAAAATCCTTCCTTCCTTTCTTCTGCAGAGTTACCTGAGCTCTGCCTAATGTATGAGTATAGGTCTCTGAATTTGTTTCCATCAGTTGCTGGGTGAAGCCCCTCTGATGACAGTTACGCAAGGTTCCTGTGTGTATGTATAGCAAAACATCATTAATGTGTCAAGGTTTGCTTTCCTCTCATGAATGGGTCTCAAGCTGGACCAGTTATTGGTTGGCCATTCCCTCAGTTTCTGTTCCATCTTTACCCTACCATATCTTGTAAGCAGGACAAACTTTAAGTTGAAGGTTTTGTGACTGAATTGGTGTCTCAGTTCCTCCATTGTCAGTCTTGCTTGGTCATAGGAGATGGCTGATTCAGCTCTTTATTCCCCATTACTAGGAGTCTTGGTGAGGTTCACCCTCAAAGATTCCTGGGAGTTTCCATTACCTTAGCTTTCTAGCTAGTCCCAGAAATGCACCTCCCCCAAACCATTCTCTCTCCCAGTACTCTCTCCATTTGTCCTTCCACTACCTTTCTATCTTAGCCCCCAATCTACTCAGTCACTTTCCCTAATCCAACCTTGATGTCTATTCTATTCCCCTTCTCAGTGAGATTCAAGTGTTCCCCTTTGAGCCCTCTGTTTTACTTAGTTTATTTGGGTTTGTAGATTGTATCATGGTTATCCTTCACTTTATGGGTAATATCCACTTATAAGTAAGTACATACTATGTTTATCTTTCTGGGTCGGGGTTACCTCATTCAGAATGATCTTTTCTAGTTCCATTCAGATGCCTATAAATTTCATGATGTCGTTTTTAATTACCCGAGTCATACTCCATTGTATAAATGTACCACAATTTCTTTATCCATTAATTGATTGAAGAGCATATAGGTTGTTCCAGTTTCTGGCTATTATGAATAAAGCTGGTATGAACATAGTTGAGGAAATGTCCTTGTTGTATTGGGGAGCATCTTTTGGGTATTTGCCCAGGAGTGGTATAGCTGAGTCTTGGGGTAGAACTATTCCTAATTTTCTGAGAAACCATCAAATTGATTTCCAAAGAGGTTGGAGAAGTTTGCACTCCCACCAGCAAAGTAAGAGTGTTTCTCATTCTCCACATCCTCACCTCATGTGCTGTCACTGAGTGCCAATTTCTCTTCTCTTAGCTTTAGTGTAATGGGTTTTATTTTCTTTGATTCAATTGGACTGGAGTTTTATGTAGGGTGGTAGATGTGGATCTACTTGTACTTTTCTAAATGTAGACATCCAGTTTGCTCCCACTGTCATCTTCTCAACAATTTTTAAGTGCACCAACTTACAGGCTTATTTATTCATTCACCAGCATAGTTTAAGATTAAAACAAGACAATCAAAAGCGGCCCATATTTTTACCATGAATTGTAGAATTTATTATCCCTGTGGAACTGATTCCCTGAACTATGCCATTAGTTATCGTTTAGGATTTGAACTAAAGTATGAGTAGTAAACAGAGTAGAATAAACAGAGTAGAAGAGCATTTCCTGTTCATAATGGAGTAGCAGTCCCTAGGCACTGTGAGAGAGATTTTCCTCATTCCTTAATGTTGGGTGGGCCTCACTGAGCCCGCTAATGTTAAGTCCTTTAGATCCTGTGTATCACTACTTCAGTCATTCAATCCCAAATAAAGCATTGGGAATTAAAAAAGTAATGAGAACACACATACATATGTATTATTTATAACAGCATGGGGGTTTTTTTCCTTTTTTTTTTTTGCTCTGTTAAAATCTAATTTGTGATTCAATTATAGCAAGTGCACATAGTACTTCTTTGTATTGTAAATTTACTTGTTTCTCTGACTGTTCTATTTTTACTTATTCTCAATTTATTTATTTATTTATTTATTTATTTATTTATTTATTTATTTATTTACTTCCTCTATTGTGTCATATGAAAATTACTTTGAGATAATTTATCAAATTGAGTTTCCTGAACTGAATTATGTCTGTTACCTATTGAAGGCTTTCATTTGATGGAAGAATACCCTTCCAGTCTTAAATTGCTCATGATTTAAATACCTAAAATTGGAATATATCATACTAAAAATGAACAAATCTCTCTTCCCTCCTATCCCTTACCCTAGTCCACTGAAAGGGGGAGGTCTCCACCGTTGGAGGGTGAGACTGGAGGGAATTTAGGGAGGGGGCTTCACTTGCAATATGTATTGAAGAATTGTGAAAAAATAAAATTAAAAATTCTAAAACTATGCATGCAATAAAAAACATATAGTCCTGTGTTAAATGCTGTATTTGGAGTAGCCATGAATTCACAGTTAGGTTAAATAAGAAAAAAACACTGAAACAAATGAAGAAATATTTTCCTTTCTAATCATCTATTTGATCCCAAAGGACAAATACACCAAAGGTTTTTATTACTGTGGTTGCTTTGCTAAGAAAGTAATGAGTCAGTTAAATGCTAAATTACACCTATATAAGCCAAACCATGGGGAAATAATCACATATGAGGTGATAGTATTGTAATAATTTTGAAGCAAATTAAACAAAAATAACAATAGCAAAACTGCTATCAACTGAACATACCAAAACACTGTCGAAATGAGTATTGAAGACTCTGAAAAATAAAAACTCTCAAGAATAAAAAAATGGAAAAATCCTGATTCATATGATTGTTGTGAGAACTGGAAAGGAGGATGTGATTGTTAGCTATGGTCAGTCTACCCTGCTATAGCATGACAGAATGTCTTACTCCTCACTGTTCTTAATGTGGGAGTCATTTTATCATCCACCTCTCATATTCTCTGTAGCTATGATAGCAACCACTGTACCCAGATCAACACTGCTAATCACACCTATGAAAAGGACCATGTTGATCTTGTCTGGCTTTCACTGGCTTATTTCAGATAGCACAGTCATATATATTTTCATCTACATTGTCAGGATTGCTTTCATTTTATAACTAAATAATATTTGCTGTGTATTTAGCTATAATTTCCAGTTTATCAGTTGATGATTAATATGCGTTTTCTACTTCTTGCCTTTTGTGTATAGTGTTCCTGTAACATGGGATATAGGTGTCTGTTTTTGACATACTGGTTTTATGTCCTTTGCATAAATAACAAGCAATGAGATGGCTCTATCATAAGATTGTTTTATTTCTAACTTTTGGAAGCCATTTATAGTGTGATACATAATGTATGTGCGTATTTCTACTCTCATGAAGAAAGTGCAAGTATTTTGTTTTAATTCATATCCTTCCAAACACTGTTATCTTTTATTTTTTAGTTCTAGCAAGTCACAGTTAAGTAATGATATATCTAATTATAGTTTTGTCTGCATTTCTCACATGATTAGTGTTATTAAATATCTTATTGACTATGTACAAATCTCCTGTTGAGAAAAAAATCATTTAATTTCATCACTAATCTTAAAATTGTACTGTCTTTTGTTATTGAGTTTCTGGAGGATCGATATAGTCTGATATTCATATATATGAATATACATAATGCTAATATGTTTATTAACTTCTTGTCAGATAAATAGGTCTCAATTTCTTGTATTCTATAGGTTGCCTTTTTCTCTGTTGATTATTTCCCATGTTTTATAAAAACTTTTTATTTTGATATACTTTCATTTGACTATTTTTGGCTTTAATATCTTATACTTTTGAAGTCTTTTCAAAAAAAATTGACTTATTTTTTCTTAAAATTTCCCCTCATGTTTTGTTATAAAGGTTTCATAGTTTCAGGTTGTAGAGTCCAGTGTTTAATCCATTTTTAATTTACCTTTGAAACAGGTGAAATGCAGATATATAGCTTCCTTTTCTGTATGTGGGTACCCAGTTTTCCAGCACCCTTTACTAAAAAGGTAGTCCTTTCTTTATTGTGTGTTCTTAGCACTTTTCTCTAAAATCAGCTGTGTGTCGGAATGCATAATTCCTTCCAGGCTTTCTGTTTTGTTTCATTGACCTGAGTCTTTTGAATGGCTGGTGTTGGTGCATCATTATCTGTTATTTTATTGTCTTATTGAGTATATCATTCACTACTTCAGTCATTCAATCCCAAATAAAGCATTGGGAATTTAAAAAGTAATGAGAACACACATACATATGTATTATTTATAACAGCATGGGTTTTTTTTTCCTTTTTTTTTCTTTTTTTTTGCTTGATTTTAGATGTGCTGTGATGAGCAATTACAGTACCAATGAACAACATTTTTCAACCAGTCACAATACCTCTTCATGTATTCTGGCTTTTTGGTGAATATTAGTCATTACTAGAACATTTTCTAAGTAATCACATCACTGATATCTTTTGTTTCTATTTTGTGAAATAAATTGAAGTTTATATTTTCTCCAAATGCCCCAGCAACAGAGAACTCATGTTTATTTTACTATTGAGCCCCAGATGTGTCAGTTGCTCTTATTGGGAAAATGGTAGTTTTTTTGTGGCACACATGTTAGTCAACTGTATTTTTCTTCTTTTTTTTTTCTTTTTTTGCCATACACAAATTAGTTTTATTTTGGGAAAAAAGAATATATGAAAGATATGCTAATTAGTTTTCTTCCATTAATACATAATGCATACATGTATCAAAATATAACCATGCACCATATACATAAGTACAAACATTAGGTGTCATAAAAATAAACTAAGAAGTTTAATCAACTTGCTTACCTATTAAAACAAAAAAATAGATCAATATTTCTAAGACTCATGTAGCTAAGCTGCAATGATTGCTGTGAAATGGCCAACAGAGGCATTAAAGTGTATATAACACACAACAAATGAATTAAACTTCAATAGCTAAACAAGTCCTCAAATACAGGAGCTCCACAGGACTGTTTTCAGCACATAATAAATGAAATTAGCATGCTGTTTATTTTCAACCAACAATTAGTTTTTAATTGTAGCAGGAAGGCACTACTGCCAGGGTTTTTATTTACCGAACTGACTCCATCCTCAGCTTGAGGATGGGTGTGTTTACTGTGGAGGACCCTTTGTTTACTGTGAGGATTTTGTTCCTACACAATTAACTCAGGTAGCTCTCTTTGATAACACATGAAGCTCACTGCCTGTCCCAAACTTGAAAAGGTGTTGCTATTTTTCTGGCAACCAGCAAAACAATAAAGATCTGTCAACCCTGTTTGATTATATATATATATACTACAATGTATGTTAAATTCATTCTACGTACATTTTCTTTGTAGGAAAGAGAAAAGAAAGAAAAATTCACCTGCTATTTATCCCAGCTTTAAGAAACAATGAATGTGTGATTCACAGTACTTTACCTCCTAATCATCTGGTTGACACTAACCTATTTCCATAATGCAGTGGCTATCTTTCAGGTTTTATTGAAACTGTTCTAATTTCAGGTAACAACGCTTCACCTTTCATTTATTAGCTTATTATTATTTTTGTCATAGCATTAATTGTCCAGCAATTCAAGTAGAATGTGGGGACATTTACAACCTTCTGAAAATATCCCAAACTTTTGAAGCCCAACTAAAAAATTTGAAAAGAAACAAGCAACTGGAATGTGGACTTTCCTGTCTCTTTGTTTCCCTACAGAAGGTGCAACAAGGATAGCAAACAACTCCTGGGCTAATAAGCCAATTCATTTTGTCTTTGTAGCTCTGAAATATTTAGCTTAATGTCATGACATCTTGAAATAATTCAGATTTATCAAGCTAAGAGCAACAGATCAATAAGGGAGATACATGACATATGAATTGAAGACTAATTATCGTTTTTACTAACCTTCTACATACAAAACTTTGAATTGTCTACCTTAAAATAACGTGGCTGAAGGGAGGGGCTTTAGGATCATGCAGTATGGAATGTAAAACTTATGTAGGTTTTGCAATAAGCCAACACACTTCAAGTAGGAAAACACGTTGTTTCCTATGTTTCATGTTTATATATAAATTTACTTGTAGACTCAAACCTTACTGTTTCTGATGATGTTAATTTTGCAAATGAAAACAACAAACATCACAATAGGGCAAAGCTCTTGTGTACTTACCTAGGTCATGACCATTGTTGGAACCTTTATTCATAAAGCAGGTCCATGCTGTGATTGGCCAGGTGTCATGTTCTGTTGAAATTGGGGAGTTATCTTCTGTAACTTTTCTTTGCATTGGGTAGATTTTATACATACAAACTGCATTTCCTTTTTAAATACAATTATCAAACAATGAAATTTAAGTATATTCAGTAGATAGTTTGGAAAGTTTTGACTAGTTTATACATGCAGCTACCCAACAGCCACATCTTTATTTAGATTTGTTATATTTTCTTGGTCCCTCCTGTCTTCCCACCTCTTTTAGAAGTAATCAGGAGAACTGCTGGGTTACAGAAAGGGTACACATTTACCTTAGTAAGATATTTTCAAAAAGCTTCATAAATTAAGCATTCATGCAGTACTCCCACCAGCGAGATATGAGAGGGTCAGGTGTTTTCATGATTTTGTAGCCTTACTAGTCTTTAAGATGTTTTGATAGATGTCAAACCACTTTTCCTGTGACTAATGATAGCATTTTCCATAGGAATTGTTAGTCAGTTCTATTATTTGAAAGTCATTAGATTTATTTATTTATTTCTATGTGCCTGCACATAAATGGCATGTATCACAGTGTGTGTGTGTGTGTGTGTGTGTGTGTGTGTGTGTGTGTCTATGCATCAGCATGTAGCACAGTGTAGGTGTGCATGCATAGGAAGTAGTACAGTGTGTGTACAAGCCTGGGCATATAGAACAATGTATGCATGCATGGGGATGTAGAATTGTGTGTGTGCATGTAGAACAGTATATATGCATGTGTGAGTGTGTGTGCATGAATTTTCATGTAGAACAGCCTGTGTGTGTGATTGTAGAATAATGTGTGTGTGGAGGGGATTTGGCACAGTGAATTTTTGCTGGTCAAAAGACAAGTTCCTGGAACTGCTTCTGTCTTTCTACCACATTGTTCCTCGGGATCAAACTCTGGTCACTAGACTTGGTTTCAAGTCTTTTCACCCACTGGGCCATCTCCTCGATCTTATTTTCTTTTTAATAAATGAAATAATTCATTTCAATTTTAAAGCAATCTTAACATTTTGGATATTTTCTCTATATAATTGAACCCACCATATATATTATGGAACCCACTATATAAACATACAGGAGCTCATGAAATCTGTGTTTTAAAAATGGGTTTTCCAAATCTGTGGTTAAAGAAATGATGAAAAGTTAAAATTTAATAAATATTGTGTCCTTTGTTTCTCCTTTCCCTCCATCCCTCCCTTTGTTCCTTGTTTGTCCTGCCTTCCTCCCTTGTTTCTTTCTGGGCATATGGATCCTCTCATTTCTATAACGCTGTGCTGTGTGAACCTCTAGCTGTGGCTGTCTTACTCTCTCTATGCTCTTAGCTCATGTTATTTGTGGAAATAAATTTCTTTCCCCATAATTGTGCCCTGGTGTGGATCCTACCTCTCTGTTGGAATCTATTTCTGGACTTTCTGGTTTGTTCTACTCATGTCTATTGTGTCACTGACCCACACTGCCTTGGTTAATGTAGCTTTGTTGTTGGTCATGAAGCCAAGCGTTTGAAAACCTAAAAATTCATTCATCATGTTTAAGATACTCAGACAATTCCATGGTACATTTCCACATATGTTTTACATTCAGCATGTATATTCTTACAAAAGTGATAGCTGGGATATTAATTGTTTTGCATTAAATCACTAAATCAAAAGAAATGAATATTAACAATATCAAAATTTCAAATTGATAAATATTGCATATTTTCTAATTACCTAGGTACTGAAAAATGTTCTCAGAAATTTTCACTGAAAGTGAAAGAAAATTGAAGCTTTGTTGTGAACTTTATTTCTAAAGATTTGGGGTTTGAGAACTGGCAGAAACCATACATTTTATTTTCTGAGTGCTACCAGAAACAGCAATGAAATGTATATTTATATATTGACCTTGTATCTTGTGATATTTATAAGTTCAGTTGTAAATTATGAGTTTTAAAATTGTTTCCTTGGAATTTTCTACTTCAGTGAACAATATCTGGAAACAGCCACAACATATGTCTTATAATTAAATATACTGGAGTTTGCAAACTGATTTAGCCAGACACTGTTACCACTGTTACTGTTCCTAGGGAACACACTTGGAGACTGAGCTGCCATGGGCTACATCTGTGCCAGGGTTCTAAGCTATTTCCATGAATGATCTTTGGTTGCAGTATAAGTCTCAGAAAAGACTCCTTTGCCCAGATAATTTGGTTCTGTTGTTCTCCTTGTAGAGCTCCTCCAGGTCTTTCTATCTCCCCCTTCTTTCATAAGATTCCCTGCACTCTACCCAAAGTTTGGCTATGAGTATCAGCATCTGCTTTAGTACCCTGCTGGGTAGAGTCTTTCAGAGGCCCTCTGTGGTAGAGTCCTGTCCTGTTTCCTGTTTTTTCCCTCTTCTGATGTCCATGCCACTTGCCTTTCTGAATGATGATTGAGCATCTTACCCAGGGTCCTCCTTCTTGCTTTAGCTTCTTTAGGTGTACAGGTTTTAGTATTACTATCCTATATTATGTGTCTAATATCCTATATAATATGTTGAATACTTATAAGTGAGAATACACCATGTGCAGCTTTCTGCTTCGGGGATACCTCACTCAGTATGATCTTTTCTAGATCCCACAATTTGCTGCAAATTTCATGATTTTTTTTAATAGCTGAGTAGTATTCCATTGTGTAAATGTACCACAATTTCTGTATCCATTCCTCAGTTGAGGGACGTCTGGGTTGTTCCCAGGTTCTGACTAGTACAAATAAAGCTGCTAAGAACATGGTTGAGCAAATGTCCTTGTTGTGTACTTGAGCATATTTTGGATATTTGCCTAGGAGTGGCACAGCTGGATCTTGAGGTAGCATTATTCCTAATTTTCTGAGAAAGTGCCAAATTGATTTCCAAATAGGTTGTACAAATTTACATTCCCACCAGCAATGGAGGAGTGTTCCCCTTTCTTTACATCCTCTCTAGAATGTGTTGTCTCTTGAGATTTTGATCTTAGCTATTCTGATGGGTGTAAGGTGAAATCTCAGGGTAGTTTTGATTTGCATTTTGCTGATAATGAAGGACATTGAGCATTTTTTATGTGTTTCTCTGCCATTTGATATTCCTCTATAGAGAATTCTCTGTTAAGCTCTGTACTCCATTTTTGAATTGGACTACTTGGTTTGTTGCTGTTTAACTTCTTGGGTTCTTTATATATTCTGGATATTAGGCCTCTGTCAGATATAGGGCTGGTAAAGATCCTTTCCCAGTCTGTAGCCTGGTGTTTTGTTTTGATGACAGTGTCTTTTGCTTTACAGAAGCTTTTCAGTTTTCATGAGTTCCCATTTATTGATTGTTGATCTTAGAGTCTATGCTATTGGTGTTCTGTTCAAGAAGTTATCTCCTTTGCCAAAGAGTTCAATGATTTTCCCCACTTTTTCTTCAAACATATTTAATATGTGTGGTTTTATGTTGAGGTCTTTGGTCCACTTGGATTTTAGTTTTGTGCAAGGAGATGAATATGGATCTATTTGCAATTTTCTACGTGTAGACATCCAGTTAGACTAGCACCACTTGTTGATGATGCTATCTTTTTTCCATTGTATGGTTTTGGCATCTTTGTCAAAAATCAGGTGTCCATAAGTGTGTACATTTATTTCTTGGTCTTCTGTTCAATTACATTGTTCTACCAGTCTATTTCTGTGCCAGTACCATGCATGGTACTGGTATATTTCTTTTCTTGATTAAAGTCCTTTTTGCCTTAATGTTCCTCTTGAAACCAGCACTCCAATGTGGAATAAAAGTTGAAGGAGTATGTCTTTGTCTTTTTTCTAACTTAAGGAAGAATAGACAGAAACTTTCCTGGCAAATGGTACTTCTGTTTCTATCTAATGATTATTTACAAAAATGTGAATACTCATGAATTTGTGTGTGTATGTGATGGGAATCAAACCCAGAGCCTGATTTGTGCTCTAGGCAAGTACTCTACCCCTAAGTGTATCTCCAAATCAGATGTGTATGAATTTTATTAAAAGCATTTTCTGCATCTGTTGGCATTTTATTTTATTATTTTAAGGTAGTAAAATCATGCTGATTTATTTGTCAAATGTTAAAACAGCTGTATATACTTAAATAATTCCACTTACTCATGTTATGTTTTTAAGGAACATGTTGAGATTGGCTTGCTTTTAAAAGATATGTGAATCTCTGTTCCAGTGAAATAGTATTTGTTTGCATTTTTTCATGTATTATCTTAGTCCAGCTTCTGTATGAAAGATATAAAACCTTCATAATATAGTATCTCATCCTTTTATACTTTTAAGTTTATAGAAGACGTGTATTATTTCTTCTCCAGCAATGAAAATAAAATTACCTTATGTTTTGGTCTGTTGTAACCTTTCAATTAGTATCATTTACTGATCTTTCCTTGTCACTTTAATAGGAATTATCCTTGTTATGTAATTCAGTCAACAACTTTTAACATATTTAATTATAAGACATCTATTTATTTACGGGATTCAGTCACTGATTCTTTTATTGCTTTTAAGGTTTTATATTCTTCAGCTTTTCACTTTGTATATGTAAGCTTCTCCACAGTGAAAGCAACCTGTGCTTGCTGGTCTCTCTCATTCACAGTATGTCACCGTCTTAGTCAGTGTTAACATCGCTATGATGAAACACTGGGACCAAAGCAACTTGGGAGGCAGGAGCAGACCCAGAAACAACGAAGGATTGCTGCTTATTGGCTTGCTCACTCATGGCTTGTCCAATCTGCCATCTTCCGGAACACAGGACTACCAGCCCAGCATAGCAGTGACCCTTCCCACAATGGGTTGGGCCCTCCCCAATTAATCACTAAATAAGAAAATACCCTACAGGCTTGCTATAGTCAGATCTCATGGAGAAATTTAACTATTGATGTTTCCTCCTCTTTGATGACCATACTTTGCGTCAAGCTGACAAAAAACTAGACAGAACGATTACCACACATTTTAGACACTTAGTACATTTTTACATGTTTGATTTTTTTTGTCAGAACTGTAAGAGAAAATATCAATTATTTGTCTTTAATTTATTCTGTTAAGAATCAGGCAAACAACCTTAGTACCAACATTTTTAAATTTTCTAATTATTGAATCTCTGTTATTAATGACAATATGTTGACCACATTCATTTCCATTACATAGTAACATCAGCAGCTTTTGTAAGCTCATATTTTAGCTTCTGCAAGCTTACGATTTGAACTTAATTTTGTCAATATTGTTTTATTTGTGGTTTACTTTAACAAAGAACCAGCCGTATAAGTCAGCCTTTCTGTTAGTTATTAGGTAATTTGTGGAATATCATATTTGAGATTGTCATCTTAAAATGGTAATATATGATATACATATTAAAATTGAATCCAAGAGCAATAGAAATTACAGGATAAAAATATACAAATTTAAAAAGTATTACCTGGCTTGTGCATAGGAACACTCTATTCTTCTGCTTGGAATAATTCAGAAATGACTCTGTGGTATAATGTCTTTCCATGGGATTCCAGATGACATTGACATAACTTTCTTTTTAATTTTTTCATTATTATTATTATTTTGCAAGTTATTCACTTGTAATAAATAAATCTCCTCCTCATCCCACCCTCTATCCCTCCTCCCCTTATCCCCCTCCCCCAGTCTACTGATAGGGGAAGTCCTCCTCGCCTACTATCTGACCCTAGCCTATCAGGTCTCATCAGGACTGTCTGGCTCTTCTCTCTTTGTGGCCTACTAAGGCTACCTAGCCAGGAGGAGGTGATCAAAGAGCAGGCAACCAATGGTGGTCAGCCTAGTAGCACACCAAGTGTTGGCGCAGTGGCTGTCGTGGTCTGAAGACAGAGAGATAGAAGCCTTTTGAGTACTCAAAGGCCACCCAATCCCACTGACATGCTTCTTCCAAAAAGACTGTACCTACTTTAACAAGGCCACACCCACACTTCTTAATCTGTCTAATCCTTCTCATGAAATACCTCTTTAAGAGTTTCTCTTAATCATAGCAATTTTGCTGTTCTTTGCAGAGAAGATGTTGCACTGAAAATGCTGGGCAGGCAGAGGGGACTAATGACATAGGTCAGGCCATTTGTTACTGAGTTTCTCCATCCACAACTGAAAACACGGCTCCATCTGCATTTTATGACATGAACCAACTAATTACGTCATTATCTGAGCTAGATATTATTTACCTTTAGGTGAAAATATCCTCAATTTTGTGATGTCGTAATTCGGGAAAATACAATGAAGTAATGTCATATAATGCAGTGCATATCTGGAGACATGCTTTAGATTCAGGAGTTTAACTTACTAATGGGAAAGCACTTACATATATGTAGAGTGGAAACCATTAAAATGCACATTGAAGTAATGATAGATATTATGGAAGGTCTCTAGAGACCTTAATAACTATGATTTATATGTATCTTACCCATGAAAAAAACAAGGCTGAAAAAGAACCAGCAGAAAGTTGCTCAGGAAGGGAGTAGGTAATATCAGACTTATTTTAATATGAATATGAGCTGCAGATTAATTACTGTAAGTGCAGACTTGAGATTTCTGTTTCCATGGTTTCTAAAATTTCCTATGTGGCCAAAGCCAAAAGAAAAATTATTAATTGCTAGGTGGATGTGGTATTATGTCAATAATTGCTATCTACCTAAATAGAACCTGCAGAGTGAAGCACAACTTAAAAGTCATCTACAATTGTTCTTTTGTACTTATTCTTATCTACATTATTTTCCTGAGTGTTGGTGAACTTTGATGAACTGTAAAAAAAAAAAGGAAGGAGAGAAAGAAAAGAAAAGAAAAATTGACAAGGAGGAAAACTTTCCATTAACCTTTCTGCAATAAATATCTGATGCAGAACAAGTGTTTTTGTGTGAGTGTGTGTTCATGAGTGTGTGTTTACATGTGTATTTGAATTGACTTCTAATATGTTCACAGTTTCCAAAAACATAAATATTTATTAGCAAGACTTGTGATAGTTTTAAACAAGGGCTCCGAGATTAGATTCTACCCCCACTTTGCCTACCAGGCCACAGAAGAAGACAATGCAGTCAGTCCTGATGAGACCTGACAGACCATGGTCAGATGCAAGTGGAGGAGGACCTCCTCTACCAGTGGACTTGGGGAGGGGCAAAGGAGGAGATGAAAGAGGGTGGTGCTGGGAGAGGATGAGGGGGCTATAGCTGAGATACAAAGTGAATAAACTGTAATCGGCAAAAATAAATTAATTAATAAAAAATAGAAAACGGAGAGAGGAAGTTTCCCTGTTTGAGTTAGAACTCAATAAAGTGGGCAAGCTTAAAGAGTGAAGGGAAGATGTGCAAGGAACTGCCCTGAGGGAGGGGCTTCTGCGGAGTGAGAAATATTATCTCACGGAAGGCTATCCATGCCTCCTATCGCCTCAGCATTTCTTCATGTCTTTCCTGAGAGGCAGCCTCCTGGCCAGGTTACTGTCAGACCCAGCTGGATTGTCTTAGGGCAGAGGTAAACAGCATTCAATATTCTAATCTTTAAGACAGATCAGAGTATCTCAATGTAAGGTCAGAATTGGAATTCAGCCTTTGAAATGGTTATGAAAGTTAGAATAGTCTGTATCTACACCATATAACCGCTCTTTTAGTACCATGTTAATCTGGGACACAGGCAGACTATTGTTGTTTATTTTAAATAATTATACTAAATTTTAAATTTATAATATAATTGCATATTTCCTTCATTTTATTCTCTGATCCAACTCTTCACATGTACCCTCCTTACTGTCAATCTAATTCATAACCTTTTGTTCTTTCTTTTTGAGACAGGGTTTCTCGGTGTAGACCTGGTTGTCTGGGAACTCTGCCTGTAGAGCAGGCTGGCCTTCAACTCACAGAGATTTTCCTGCCTCTGACTTCTGAGTGCTGGGAATAAAGGCATGTGCCACCACTGCCCTGCAAATCCACAGCCCCTTTTCTTAGCTGTTGTTATGTACATATTTATACACGTGCTTATTTATAACTATATAAATATGACTTACCCTGTCTATATAATGTTATGTTTACATACATGTTTTTAGGGTTGACCATTTGCTGTTGGATAAGTATTTGCTATTGGATATTGGTGTGCTCTTCTCAGGGGAAGAATATTTCACAGCCTCAGCATTATTTAGAGTCTGATAGTTTTTGTCTAGGGTTGAGTTCCTGTGGGACATCACTCTTTCACATGTATGTTTAATAATATCATCCTTGGTCATGTCCAGTTTGGGCAGCAATGTGAGTGAGACATTATGGGTGTATCTTCTCATACGCTTCTAGGAGACACCATCTCAAGGAAAGCTGCTGTATTTTTGGCTCTTACAATCTTCTCACCCCGCATCTGCAGTGATCCCTGAGCCTAAGTTGCAGAAGGGTGTTAGAGACTTCCCAGTCAGAATTTCAGACATTGCTGTTTCTGCCTCTTTCCATTGTTTCTTCTCGATTATTATGATGTAGGCTGTACAGGTATAGAGAACTGAACTTCCTATTTCACATCCCCGTGCAGCCTCTTTTTATGACTGCCTGAAAGGAATTGATGGGAAAAGGAAGAAAATGATACACCTGGGTACCTTTTCCTAGTTGTTCTATATTTATCAGAATAAATGAGCAATAACATCCATGCTTTTCTACAGCTGATGTGAAAGTAGATGGTTTTTAATATGTTTTCATAAATAACTAGTTTTTTTAAATAAAGGAATTCATTTCATAGCTAAAAAATTAGTGGAGAAATAATGGCAACTCAGCAACCCACAGCCAGTTCTAAAATAGTGCCAAAGTTGACACCTTAATCTGTAAGACAGAGGAGCTTGCATTCCACAGGTCAGGTAAAAGAGAAAAACCGAGGGCAGAGAAGGTTTACATACAGCTTAAAAATACTGTACTGTAAATGTTCCCTCAAATCTATGTCAATTATTGGAGTTTTGCTGTAGGATTTCTGTTAAGGGAGAAAAAAATTCCATATAAATATAAATATATATTATATATATATTAGATCCAACTGAGAGACATATAAAACAGGTAAAATTGTTAAATATTACAATTTGTAATAAAGATTTTGGTATCATTATTTTATTCTTGTGTTTATTACCTTGTTTCAGGTGTGGCAGCTGTCAAACAGATGTGGTATGCCTGGGAGAGAATCTATGAAACATTAAACAGCAAACAGGCTCTAGCAGGGATTAAGGTATGCGGACCCAGACCACAGGTTGTTCACAAACTGCCATGACACCTACATCTCCCAAGTCTTTGATGTCCAAGCGAAATTAATTGTCTTGGAAAGAGATGGAAAGAGAGAGAGACTGGAGACCCAAGAAAGAAGAAATGAAACAAATCCACACTTAGGTTCTTTCATATGGTTTGTAAAATGCTAGAAATAAGTTACAGTGATTAAAACTAATTCAATATTTATGCCTAGTTTATAAAAAATTACAAAATCTGCCTCACTCTGAATACCTAGGGTAACTTGGATGATAATCCACTTTTTAAGTCTGCAAACCTACAAGAACCTGCACCAACAGTTGCTAAATGGATTTCCTTGCACATTCAGTAAATAGTTTACAAATACAATTTCACAAAAGCTCTATGGTTGTTCTGAAAGTGTCATAAAACTGATGAGAATTTAGTGTCTTTTTCCTTAAAGCTAATTACTGTATTAAATACAGAAAAACTGGCTGGATCAATTTGTGTAATCAAGTACCAGGTTCTCTGCTGTCAAAATCCAGTAATATTACATAAAATAAACAAATGGTACCTGTATTGAGAGGGGACTAAAGGGTAGAAAACAAAGAAAAGATTAATCTATAGGAGTAAAAGAAAATGATAAATACTGACATTTGTTGGGTTAGAATTGATAATATCAAAAATGATCAAATAATTTGCATGATGTGGGCATACAGGTGATAGTAGAGCATTCTAAGTGTCTAAGTGACCCACAGGGGAAAATTGCCCAAAATATGTATTTTGCAAGTAGCACAACTGAAATATTATGGAGTTTCCAGTCTACTCTATATGCAGCAAGTACTATTATTGACTTTGCTTAATGACAAGGAGAGAGGACAATGGTCCCAGTTCAAAGTACAAAATGTTCATGCAACTGTATAAGAAGTTCCAGATCCCAGGAGTGGCCAATGGCTTCTGGAACCAGACAACAGCTATGGGTGTTAACGATTGCAGAAGTCTGCATGGAATGAGTTCAGCTGAACATCTGCAAGAGACTAGATGAAACCATGGTGTCTCTTGGATGACTCTAGTTTCCTCAAAACACCTTGCCAAGAACATTCAGTCCTGGAAGGAAAATCCAGTGTTCCAGGTAAGACCTAGTGGAGATGCGTAGGTCCTCTCACCCTCCTCTTCCAGTGGCGATTTTAGAAAGATTCAAATTACAAATTCTCTGTCCCTAAGAGCTGTATATGTGTAACACAGAAGTGTTTCCACAAGGACCTGAGAATTGTCTTTAATGCAGACTTACAGGGGTATACCTCTTACCTTCACTCCCAGTCCTGTGAGAGGAGAGGACCCTCCCAACAGTCTTGGTTTAGTTTGTCCTACTGCTGTACGTCCAAAGGCAGAGACTGAATTCTCTTCTGAATGAACACATGAAATGAAAATGGAATGGGCACATGGACGAACTCCTGTTAATGCTCTCAGTGTCTTTAAAGAATCATTAGACTTTTCCTTTGGGAATCTGAGTTCAATTTACATTGTACTCTTTTTCCCTGTTGAGAGTTGTTACTGAATAGGATCAACCTTCTCTGCCAAGCTTGGTTGATCTTTAGCATTATGCATTGTCAGAATTGCGGCTGTTTCCCTGTAGAACAATGCATCCTTGAGTAGAAGGTGAATAACCAGCAACCTGCATTTAACAAAGACTAAGTAACACTGAGTTCAAGTGGTGGTGATGTAGATAGTGATGATGATAATCCAGTGCCTACTCTCTACTACAGCACTCTGGATGGACTTGCAGAAATTCTAATTCTTTGAAATTTTTGCCATGTTTAATCTTCAAAACTCAGGTAAGAGTTTTGATACTGATACTCAGTATCAGTATTTTGATCCTTCACAAATGAGAGAATGAATAATAACACAATTGAACAATTAGCCTATGACTACAGTGCTAGCAAGAGGTAGAAACAGCATTTAAAACCATAGCCAATCTCCCAGCTTCAACACTTTGATCACCCCAGATGCTTCCACCCTAAACCCATGCTCCATTTTTTGTTCTGTAGTGAGTCGAACAAAATTTGCTAGCAGACCGCAGCTTAGAGAGGAAAGCAAAAGTCTCAGAAGAGAATGAGAGACAAATCTCTCCTAGAACAGGAGAGTCTGCCTGAGTGTGAATCAAATGAAGAAAAACACCAAGGAATTATGGAGTTACTCATTCTATGATCTGGAAAGCAAAAGGAAAAAAATGATAAAAATAGAAACAAAAGAAAAGACATAGAAGACTATCAGAGTCTTTTTTTCAACAGCAGTTGAACAAATTCATAACACCAGTGGCTCAGTAGAAAATTTAAAAATCATTGAATCCATATACTAAAACAGATAGGTAATCTGCTATTCCAGGAATGGTACACTAGTCAGAGATCCGGGTTTCAAGATACAGTTACAGGCTCAAATAAACACCACGTTTCCAGCCTCGTATCCATAATTCAAGCACCAGGAAAAGAGAAGACGTAATGTCTAGTATATTCAGTGAGATTTTTAAGGATACCCTCAAACCGTGCCTACCTGCAAAAAAGGCTGTAAGAGTAAGCATTCTTCCAAGCAACCATGCTTCTAAATTTTAATCAGGATTCTACCATCACACAGTGTGGGAAAAGGAACACTGGGAAGCACCTGCCAATTTTCAAGAGACGAACAAAAATATTGGAAAAATATGAGGACATTAAGAGCAAAGTGTGGCACATATGTCTGAAAATTATATTAAAAAATCTACTGCTCTGGGTGATCATTTAAAATTAATTAGAGTTAAGCATTTTTAAATGGAAAAAGGGGCACAATGTCAAATATTTCTCAGACACCCGAGCTATCACTCTGACAGTGTTCCATAGAATTTGGTAAGATTTTATAACTGTTAATCTGCTAAAGTGAGAAAATCACCTCAGAATAAAATTATAAAGGAAACTGAAGAGCAGAGAAAGAAAAGAAAAAGTCAAACTAACGTATAAACAAAAAACAAATAGACTAGAGAGGACTGAGATGGTGTTAATAAATAGTGCATACATGAGTTTGCAAAAAAACCCCACCAAATTAGGTAACCAAGAAACAAATTGATGTGAATAAAAACATGTTAGGAAAATAATACTTAAAATATTTCATGATATTTCTTTATAATAAAACAGCTGAGAATTTGATATGGAAGGGGCAAAGTCTAGCTTAGAAAAAAACCCAAAGAAATGACCAACAATGCACACTCTTGTAACATTATTAGGAATGAATATTTTATAACTGGTCGTAGGAATATAAGTTAACTCAGACAGGAAAGAACTAAATTTCACAGCATTTGGTGGCAGACTATAGCAGAGAACCATCTATTTATTTTATGGAGTATAACATGTAATTTAAAAATTGTATGCTACGTGAATAGTTCACATAGATAGTAAGAGAAAAACCTCTTCAACCACGAAAGAATTCAGTAGTACCCATGTTTTCTTTAGCTGCTCCTGGGTGTGCAGCCTTGCCAGGCCACAGAGAAAGGTGATGCAGCCAGCCTTGATGAAACCTGATAATCTAGGGACAGATAGAAGGGGAGGAGGTCCTCCACTATCAGTGGGCTGGGGAAGGGGCATGGGAGGAGATGAGGGAGGGAGGGAAGCCAGGGTTTGGAGGGAACAAAGGAGGGGCTGCAGCTGGGATACAAAGTGAATAAATTTTAATAAATAAAGGTTATATTAATAAAATAAAATAAAGATAAAGATTTGACCACTTAGATGTCCATCAGACTTCAACAGAGAATTCCAAATCTAGTTTGGCTCACAAGATGATAGTAGTTTTAAAAAAAATTAGTGGTTCTCAACAAATCATTTTTTGATTAAGATAATTTTTAGAAACATTGCCTATATTTCTCACATTGATTATTTCCGGATCTTACATGCCTCACTCCTACCCCTGCCGCTCTTGGCTACCTCCATCTTCTGTAAAGGAATCAGAGGGAACCTAAACCTGTGAGCCAGACCATGCACTCACATCCCAATTCTCAAACTCGTTTGATTCGTTCAAATTTAAAATCAACAGCGTTATGTGCCTCCTTCCAAAACTAGATGATGCTTGCTATCTAATGCCAGCAATCAGAAACCTGATAATTTCATTAGAAATAGCATTACATTTGCTCTGAGTGCATTTGTCTTCATTGATCAGAATGGAAAGCCAATGTCTTAATTTTCTTGTGGATTGTGGGGCTTGCCTTAATATTTTCCTTTCTTCTCTGGGACTTGAGCATTATTAGTTCCATGAATCACTTGAAACAATAAACATTCCCTTTGAAAGGAAATATGTTGCTTTAACAAGACGTTGAAGAAGAAACATGGAGAGCATTTCTTATGAACTTCTGGGTGTATATAGTAGATTTAACAGACAGCCAGGAATGGGGGGAACATGCCTGAAGCCAGAACCTGTGAAGCAAAGGAAGGAAGATCTTGACTTGCATCCATGCCTGGGATACACTGCAAGATCTTCTCGCCACCCCATACCATAAGACACATAAACACACACACACACACACACACACACATTTGTTAAGCTTGCTTACTAAATATTTATTCCAGGAAGATTAACAGAAAGCTTTCCTCATATGGATGGCAGTATATAGCAAGTATCATCTACTTTTTTTAGTGATAAGACATTGCCTTTTATTTTGAGAGAGGGTGTGAAGACAGAGCAAACAAATTAAACCTGTACTCCAATCTAGGTGATTTTTTTCTTCTTTATTCTCATGATTCCAAAAATTTGATATCAAAATAGTTTCTTCCTCTACCTCAAACACATTTCTCTCTTTTAAAAACCTACTTTCCTGGTCATCTGAATGCTGGTTGTCCAGGACCATGTGAGAGAGCAGACAGGCATTAGCTGTCCGGGACCTACAATGTGCTCTAAGCAAAAGAACAGCAATGACCAGTAGCTTTTGCAGCTACTTAACAGAATTTATATTGAAGGAAAAATAACTTGATTCTTCACAAAAAGTATTTATGGAAAAAATATAAAGCTCTCGAAAAAAAGTAACATTCTCAAAACAGGGAAACAAGAATTGATAGATTCTCGATTTCTGAAGCTGATTGTGTATTCGTTTTAATATATGAAAATATAAAGGATTTTCAACACAGGTTTAGCTACCTTAAAAAGGAGGTCCTCCCTATCAGGGAATAAATTGTAATAAATAAATATATAAATAAAATTAAAGTGATTTTACAGGAACTTGAGAAAAAAAAAGGATTGTGATCAGAATGAATTCATGGTGAAAAATAAGGTCTCCGTTGTTGATATGGGTATTCATGTAGCAATAAACTATGTCTGTCTGTCTTCTGTTTATTAAATCATACATGTTTAGTATGATACACTCATGTGTATTCAGTTTTTATTTTGGGTTTATGACTCTATAGTGCTTATTGGTTTTCCTTATTTTCAAACTCTTTCAGCTTTATCAATTGCCTTTTCAACTGATTCTCTTTTCCCCTAGACATATATCCTGTTATTATTCCTTCTGATTTTTTAATAACTTATGTTTGTCACTAGAGTGTGTTTTGCAACAATCTCTTGTATTCTTTGCCTTAATATTGGAATATGTGACCTTTCCACTGAGCCTTGCCTCCTTTCATTGGTATATGGTCTTAGAAACTTAGATCTGGGTGCTATATTTGTTCACTGCTAATGGGTTTCATTACCTTTAGGCCATCTTATCTGACATAATGAAGGTGTGTGTGCACGTGTGTGTGTGTGTGTGCTCGCACATGTGTTTGTGTGTATCTGTGCATCAATATGTTGTATGTTAAGTTGTTTACTTTCTGTATGCATTTGACTGGAGCAAGAAATAACCATAATAGATAAAATGTTTTATGTAGTTTTTTTTTTTTGTGTCTAAGGATCTTGAGTCACTAGGTTGTGCCAAGCTCATATTCAGCAGTGTGGAAAGGCATCTTCCAACCTGCCGAAGGCCCATGTACAACAATAAAGTAAAAGAAAGAAAACTTGTCTTACCTTTGACAATCTTTCCTCAGGCCTTCAGAAAGGAACCCCAGGTTGACTAACTCCCACTTGTGGTCCCAAAGTTCTAGTCCTGTTACCTGTATGGAGACAGAGAGAAGGACAGCCTCTTTCAGGGACCCTTTGCTGTCTATGCAGAATAAAAACAGAGAGGGAGAAATAGTTCCCTGAGCTGCACACTACCCATGTTCCCTCCTTTGCCTGCTCTAGGCAGGTAGTTGCACCTTGGGGAAGGGAAAAAATGTTCCACTTCTTCTTCTTTGAAGGTTTAGGTCTCCTTTTCAATCAGGGACATATATAATTGGAAAAATCAATATCCATCATTCTCTGAAAACTGTAGAAAAGCTGCCTGGGCCAGGTGAGGGAATCCCTGTCAGAAGTTGTAGCTCTACTAAAATGGAATTTCCCTTCTGTCCAATGGTGACCAAGGTAAGGAGACTTATGAACAATTTTTGCTGTCCTAGCAAGTTTTTAATGTTTTTAGAAAAGAATTTTAAAAAACTGCTGACAAGCTCTAAGATCAACAATCAATAAATGGGACCCCATGAAACTGAAAGGCTTCTGTAAAGGAAAGGACACTGTAGTCAGAAAAAAAACATCAGCCTACAGATGAGGAAAGGATCATTACCAACCCTATATCAGACAGAGGGCTAATATCCAGAATAAATAAAGAACTTAAAAAGTTAAATACGAACAAACCAAGTAATCCAATTTAAAAAATACGGTACAGAGCTAAACAGAGAATTCTCTATAGAGGAATAGCAAATAGCACTGAAACAAATAAATGCTCAACATCCTTAGTCATCAAGGAAATGTGACTCAAAAGGACTCTGAGATTTCACCTTACACCCATCAGAATGGCTAAGATCAAAAACTCAAATGACAACAAATGCTGGAGAGGATGTGGAGAAAGGGGAACCCTCTTCCATTGTTGGTGAGACAACCACTTTCAAAATCAATCTGGCCCTTTCTCAGAAAATTAGGAATAGTGCTAACTAAGATCTAGCTATACCACTCCTAGGCATATTTTCAAAACATGCTAAAGTATAACAAAAGGACGTTTGCTCAACCATGTTCACAGCATCTCTATTTGTAATAGCCAGAATCTGGAAAAAAAAAAAAACCTCGATATGCCTCAACAGCGGAATGGATACAGAAATTTTGGTACATCTTCACAATGGAATATTACTCAGTTATTAACAACAAGGAAATCATGAAATTTGCAAACAAATAGTGGGAACTAGAAAATATCATCTTGAATGCGGTAATCCAGAACCAGAAAGACATATATGGTATATACTCACTCATAAGTGGATATTAGACATATAATATAGGATAAACATACTAAAATCTGTACACCTAAAGAGGCTAAACAACAAGGAAGACCCTAGGGAAGATGCTCAATCCTCATTCAAATGTGATAGACATTGGATACAGGTAACAGGAAGAGGACAGGAGCCTACCACAGAAGGCCTCTGAAAGAATCTGCTTAGCAGTGTATCAAAGCAAATGCTGAGAATCATAGCCAAACTTTGGGTAGAGTGCAGGAAATCTTATGAATAGAAAGACCTGGAGGAGACATGAGCTCCAAAAGAAGACAAACAGAGCCGAAAAGTCTGAATCCTGGAGGCCCTGCAGAGACTGATTCCTCGACCAAGAACAGTGCACGGAGAGGACCTAAAACCCCAGCTCAGAGGTAACCCAGATACTCAGTTGCCATGTAGATACCCTAGTAAGGGGAGCAGGGGCTTTCTCTGGCATGAACTCAATGTCAAGCTTTCTGATCACCTCCCCTTGGGGAGTGCAGCCTTGCCAGGCCACAGAGGAAGACAATGCAACCAGTCCTGATGAGACATGATAGACTATGGTCAAATAGAAGGAAAGACTTCATCTATCAGTGGACTACGTGAGGAGCATAGAGGAAGGGAGGGGGACACAGCTGGGATACAAATTGAATAAATTATAATAAATGATAATAATAACAATAATTTTAAAAACAACTGCTGAAAATTAATGCTTTTGTTATTGTCAGCCCAGATATAGAAAAAACAAAACAATGACAACAACGAAACTAAAATTTGAAAGTTAAAAGGATTCAAAAATATAAATAAGTACCAATTATTAGAGATTATTTAAAAGGTTTACAATATAAAAGAGATACCAAAGACAGAGACAATGGTGGGGAAAAAAAAGATGATCAAAACGATTTCCCTTCCTTAAAGAATGTCCTTGCCCAAGCACTTGGACCCAAGAGCAGGGTGGTGGCTTATCTGTCCAACAGACTTGCTCCTGTTTCTGCCCTTTTGGCTGGCCTGTTTGAAGGCAGTTGCCACTACAACTATGCTAACACAAGAAGCTGACAAACATACTTTGGGTCAGGAACTGTTCCTAACCACCCCACAGTCCATAATGGCCCTCCTGGGGGGAACCTTCAAAAGGTAGATGTACAGAGCCCAAATAATGGTATGGTGAACCAGGACTAGCTCCATGCCTAATTCTGTAAAGCACTACTACCCAGCCTGCTTCCAGATGATAACCCAGCAGAGCCTCTCCAACACAATGGCCAAGTTAGAGTCATCAGACTGCACTGACCACATAGGTGGTACATCAGGGTTTGGTTTCGTCATGGTGCAGTGGATGCAGACAGGCACCAGCTCTCTTGAAGGAAGATGCTCAGTCCCATCATGCTCCAGATAGCAGAAGGTAGAAGCTGAGCTCATCCAGGCAAGTGCTGGTGATTTGAAAGCTCCCATGGCTGCAATAAAAGATGGACTCAGCTCCTGTGTTAGGCACAGGTACAGGGCCTCTATGCTCTGCTTCAGGGATGGCAGTCCTTATATGGCTAAAAAAAAGACATTCCCTAAACAACAATGAATGTCACTAAGGTTATACCAGGGGCACACTACAAGCAGCTGAATGGAGGGTACAGAACATAACAACAGATGTGCCATCACCAGGATCTCTGACTCCCTAAAGATAAGACTGACATGGGCCTATAATTATGGTAATTTTAGTTGTCTTATTTTGGGTAAAACCCCAAATACCCATAAACCAGGACCTTGAATATGAGCATGAAGAAAAACCCAAACCAGAGATCTCATAGCCAATCTACCCACTGAGACCCAAGGCAACCTTTCTAGGTAGCTTTCTGAAAAATATGGTATCCAGAGCTATTAGTGGATGGTTTGCTCACTCATGGAGAAGACCAGACCCCTAGGCTGTGTGTCCACAGAAGAAGGGAAGGGACTCTAATTTATCAAGTACTGCTTGGCTGACCCACACTACCTCAACACATGCACACACACTCCCTCCCTCCCTCTCTCTTTCTCTCATACACACACACAAACACAAACATACACACAATTGCCAAAAGCCAGGCAAATAGCATTGTACTCAGTAGAGATACCAAACTGTGTCCCCTGGGAACACACTGAAACCATCATCAACAACCTATGGTCACAAACAATGTTATCTCCAAACCACAGTTTCCCCTGTAATTTCTTTGGTAGCCTCAAAAATAAAGTCCCAGTCGACAGCAGAAGCCAGCCCCCTCCGTGTTCAGAAGCTGGAAAGAGTTTATCAGTTCCTTAGCCATTCTCAACTGGGTATAAGTCAGGGCCGCTGGCTATGCCTGGACCCCAAGTCCCCATATTATGTTGACACTGAAACTAAACGAACAATAAACTTCATGTTCAACCCTAACAGCTATAAATGGGAGCAACATAAGCTAACCTAACGGGACCTCCAGGGGAAGGTGCCTTTTTAACGTCCCAAATGTACCGTCTAGAGAGTGCGCCTGGGCAGATTTCTGCAGCCATATGAAGAAATGGCAGTATTGTGTATTTCCAGGCCCCAGAGACTACCTGGCTTGCTTGCACTAATGGCTTAACTGAGTGTACACCTTCTGAATTGCTTGCCCTGGAGGGGAACCCACCCCTTTGGGTCTTTAAGGCTGTGGTAGCCACAGGTATTGATCTGTAATAAAAATAAAAAGAGGGCAGGGCCCACCTAAGTCTGGATCTGGGCTTCCTCATGCTGAAGAGCCATCCCCATCCTCATTCCATTATTGATGAGGGAAGGTCTCATGGATTTCAGTGCAGTTGGGACTTCATGACTAGTTATGGGGGGAATGAAACGTTTAAAAATTCAGTATTCAAGAACAATGTGGACCTGGGTAGTCTAGACAATTCTGCTTCCTGAAGTTCAGTTAGATTTTTTTAGTCAAGGTTGTTTATCAGAGTCAGAGTTCACCTCTTTATGAGTCAAGGAGTGCTCAAAATAACCTTACAAAAGGGAAGGGGGCTTTGAAATATCTAACAACTGGTACCAACATTTGTTTTCTTGCTCCCCTTGGTTAGCAACTCTTTTTACTGCCACGTTGGGTCATTCATCCTTTTATTTTTAGTTCTCACTGTGGGACCATGCTTACTCAACTGCCTACTTATCTAGAGAAAATAAAGTATAAATTCTGTTAAACTACTAATGCTAAAAGGACAATATAATTCCTTATCCCCAGATGAGTCAGTCCATGATTTGACTTTATGTGCCCATTAAAACAACTGGAGATGTAACAGGCCCACTTAGCACAACTGACTCCATGATGAAGTTCCAATTAGGCCTTAAAGCTCAGCACATAGACTGCAACACCTAACGAAAGAAAAAGCAAAGGCCTAACTTGTCAAGGTCCATATTTCTGGGAACATCTCTAAATGTACCAACTTGCATTTTGGTTTCTGTAGTTCTTCTTCTGCCTAACTGTTTTTGCTAACTGAAGTATGGCAACCCAAGATATGACTTTTGTGCTTAAAAGTGCTTACTTTGCTGGAGTAACACCCAGTGCAGCTGCCTGCTGGATTAAGGACTTTCTATTGGCTTAAACTTGCAGTCTTCTCTAGTGGGTATCTCACAACAAATGTCTTCTCCTGCTCTCTCAATGCCGCTGTCAATACTGTTTTCATTTGCCTCCTCCAGAGATGCCAGTGGTAGCTTTTCCTTTTTCCCAGTGGTCTGCACGTCTTCAGGTTGCTACTGATATACACATTTCTCTTTCACATGATAAAATCCTTCTTTTTATGTAGTGGTATTCACTGTTGTTAGTGTGTGTTAAAAAGAAATGAATGTTTATTGTTTTGCAGTTTCTTTAAAATGGGATCAAATGAAGGACGTTGTTGGATGGTCTGTTGTTACTATAAAGATTGAGGCATGCTACATATTTAAGGCTTTTATTTTTTAGGGTTAGATTTCAGGATTTGAAAAATATTGTTTCCAGAATTATGAATCTAATTAGAGAAAGAGAAACACGGAACACAATATTTATTATGCAAATTTACTATAATCCAGTTTTTCTATTTTCACAGGGCACAGCATGATGTAATTGTGCCTGAAGCATTCTTCTCCAGGGATCCTGTCCTTTATTTTTAGCTCCCTTGATCTAAAACTGGTAGGGACTGATGTCTTTAAAAGACTTGTCAATGCCACGTAATGAATTCACAAAGTTGTTTAATCAGCATTTCTTTATAATTTCAAACTATTGTCATTATGCACACAGTAAATTTTATGCATAACAAATTATCTCTACTTCTCTTTTCCTTTAGCATGTGGCAGCCAAAAATCAGATTTATGTCTTTATAAATTTAAGTATTCTGGGTATTTTGTGGAAATAGTTACATGACCTTTTTCTGTTTAGCTTCTTTCATCTTATAGAGTCATCCATGCTGCACATTATGACAAAAGTTTGTTCTTTTTTCTTTCTGAATAATCCTCCAATATATCTGGTTGCCATTGTATGCCTTTATTTATACATCAATGGACAGTGGATGAATTCACTGTGACAGTGGTGAATGGTGGAACACTGAAATGCTGTTGCTTGTGCTGCCTGCTTTTAGTTACTTTGATACACAGCTAGGAGTGTCTATTTGTGTGAATGTAATTTTATGTTGAACATTTTGAGCAACTATCTTCTACAGCAGATGAACTGTGTTAAGTTCTCACTGGGAATGGCTGAGGTTTAATTTCTTAATACCCTTTTCAACATGTGTGTCTTGTTTTGTTTCCCTAACCCTTTCCACTAGTGACTAATGAATGATGTTGAGCAAACAGCATGATCATTGGGCACTGGTATATTTTATTAGGGAAAATATTTATTCAATTTGTTCACTTGTAAATTAAATTAATTTTCTGATTCTGAGATAATAAATGCATCATTTATTTTCTGGATACTAAACCAATTAGACAAGTAGTTTAAAAATATCTTTTCATATTGGGTAGGCTATATTTTCACTTTTAAAATGAAGATTTCTAATGCACAGACATTTTAATTTTTAATGAAATCCAAATATGAATTTTCCCCTTATTGTTCACGTTTGAGGTGTTAACTCTAAAGTGCATTGCCAAGTCAAGGTCATGAACATTTGCCTCTATGTCCTCTAGTAAGATTTATTTTCAGATTACTGTCTACTTTTAGGTAATGTCTGCATATGGTGTGAGGAAGGTGTCTGTCTTTCGGTGCCTATTCCCCAGCCTTCTCTATGTTGGAAAAAAGTGGTTCCTGTTATATGATGTAAGAGATCTAAACTTCTGTCCTTTCATGCTTCAATCAACCAGTTTGTGCTCTGCATCATATTCTTTATTACTCCTAAAAGAATGTGAAACATTCTCTGAACTTTTGGCACCTTCTAGTATAGAGTTTAAGATGCCTCTTAACTTTTGCCAGCCAGCCTGGGACATGGCTATTTGTAAGTGCTAAGAAATCATCATTTGTTTTCTCCTCCGCTAGATTCAGAAAGCTTTAGTACCACACGATTTTTCTATTGTATTTTTTTCTTTTCATTCTGTCTCCTAACACTTTCACTGTCCTAATAGGAGATTTTGGGGGAGAGGGAGAAGAGAATATTTGAAATATTGCATCTTTCATCTTTTACTTTAAAACTCCATTTGTTGTTACAGTTATTTTTATAAAGCTGTGTTTCTTTCTCAGTTTTTCTCCTAACCCGGCTATCACACAAATAATTGATATTCTTTTATATTCTTTAATGATAAGCTTCATAATACAATAACTGAGCAGTTACCACTGTGTTCTTTACCCTCTAAGCTAATTTGGTTCCTTCCCAGTGTACATCCCAGAGATGCTTGCACTTTGTAGCTTCCCCTGCTCCAGCTGGATCATTCTCTTCTCTCCTGGTATTACTTAGACCTCGCCTGTGGCTGAATCCCCTACTTCCTCCTCTAACTCCTCCTCCTTGTCTGGCATGAAGTCCAGCCTTTTTTTTCCTCGATTTTCAGAATGAGGATTGCAGCCAGAGATGGGTGACAGCACAAAAATCGGTGTTTGAATTATACAATTACCTTATATCCCTAATCTGTTGTCACTAAGACAATGGCTCTTTTCCACCATTAGTATGTAGTCAAATTCTTTGTGAAAGTATAATTCTACTTACATCTGTAAAGAAAAAAAAAGTGAATTTCAATTCTAGAGTCACTGATTCACAGATGATCTGTATTTCCTGTCCCTTAGACCTTGTAGTGTGCTAGCAGCCAAGAATCTTGAGGCGCATGATATTTGCTGGACTTAGATGCTGCTTCCCTTCTCAAAGGATCATGGGGACTTGCTTAGTTAATTTGGGATGTTTTTATGGGAAATTCTTTTCAATTGCTGCTCACAGGAAGCTTTGTGCAATCACCAAATAAACAGCAAACTGATAAAAACCTTATCCTTAACCTTTAATTTAATTAACCTATTTAGTCTGTTTCAGTTCTGCATGCCTACAATTATTTCCCCCTTTTGTTTTTCTTAGTATTTGTTTTCATTTCTTTATTGATTAGTTAATTAATTTTACTCCAGATTGATGACAGTTTCCCCTCCCTCCTCTTCTTCTAGTACCCTCCACACACTTCACCTCCCTGCTATTTTTCCTATCCTCTCTTCTCAGAAGAGGCTCATGAAAAGGGATGGCCCCATGGCATATCACGTTGTAGTAGGACTAAGCACATCGTTTATTGTGCCTAGGCAAGGCAGTTCAGTTAGGGGGAATTTACCCAAAGGCAGGCAACAGACAGGCAGAGTCTCAGCATCTCCTGTTAGGAGTCCCACATGAAGACTGAGCTGCACAACTGTCACATAGGTGTTGAGGGCCTAGGATCATTCCATGCATGCTCTCTGATGGTTCAGCCTCCCCGGGCCCCTGCGTTTGCAGGTGTGTTGGTTCTCTGTTTCTGGTGGTGGCTTGACCTCTCTGGCTCCTATAATCCTCCCTCCCCCTCTTTCATGGGATTCCTCAAACTCTACCGAAGTTAGGCTGTGGATTTCTGCATCTGGGTGAAACCTTTCAGATTGAAGTTATACTATGTGGCTATATAAAAGTATAGCAGATCATTAATAGTGTCAGGGTAGGTTTGTTCTCATGGGTCTCAAGCTGTCCCAGGCATTAGTTGAGCATCCCCTCAATTTCTCATCCATCTTTATCCCTGTGTATTTTGTTGGCAGGGGAAATTGTGGGTCTAAGATTTTACGTCTGGGTTCGTGCCCCAGTCCCTCCATTGGAAGTCTTTTCAAGAGATGGCTTCATTCTGTCATCGCTAGGAATCATAGAGCCACCCTCACAGATTCCTGGAGTTTGCATTGTCCTAGGTTTCTAGCTTGTCCCAGAGATGAGACTCCCTTCCCCCGGGACTCCAGTTCTCTCGTGTTGGTTGTCCTTCCACTTGATCTCTTTTGCTACCCTCCTCAGGCTCCTATCCGGTTCCCTTCCTCCATCCCTCCCCATTTCGATTACATTTTCCCTTCTCAGTAAGATTCAAAAGTTCCCCACTTGGACCTTCCTCATTACTTAGTTATTTTGGGTCTGTGGACTTGGGTTTGTAGCATGGCTATCCTGTACTTTTTGTGCCTATAATTCTTGAGACAGCGTGGAAAAACTTTCAGAGTTATATTAAAATCTTCAGACAAGTTTTCCAAGATAAGTTTGGCACATAAATAGTTTGCACTTAAATCACAGTGGTGGTAGATTTTGGCAAAAAATAAAAATTGACAAAACATTATGGTTTTCATATTAATAAATAAACATATATGTACACAATCGTATTTTCATATTTATAAATAAACATATATGCGTATTTTCATGCACATTGTATATAATATTTAAATATGTGAATCTACTATATAAATAGGATGAATTCATAAAGAATGTGACAAAAGGCATTTCCTTTGGGTCATCTTTTACATATTCATTTTTCTTAATTCTTTCAAATGTTTTACAATTAGTATGTTTGTGTCTATGAGTATATGTATGTGTGTATATATTTACATCTTCAAATATATTTTCCATTGCTTGCCACATAAAGAAAATACATTACAGGCTATTAACAGTCTCATAATAATTTTCACTCTGATGAAACACAGGAATGGGTAATAATTCAACCAAAATTTATTGAGTATATATTATATGTAAGTCACAGTGCTGTGAACTGTAGCACATACACTTGGAAATAAGACATGATTCTTGCCCTGGAGAAACTAGTCCACCACTGAATTTAATACATACAATAATGGAGGTAATAAAAGAGGCACTATGAGCTATGGTGGTGCTATTTTGCAAATTGCATCATCCTTGAGAAACACCTGGGGAAATTATTAAAGATGTGAGTTTCAGATCCTTCTCAAGTAGCACATGACTAGAAATTTTCATTTTTACTAAACACCTCCAGGTAGATTTGGTGTAGCTTATTCTTTAAAGAATACTGAAATAAATGATAATGAAACAAGGTACAGATTAAAGGGGCTCACATAAGTAGCATGTTTCATTGTTTCTGATTATTGCTGAAATGTATTTAGGCTGTTTAATCTCTCATCTTAAAATTGTTTTTGCATGTAAATGGAGACAATTATACTTGACCACATAATAGGAGATTATGTCATTCCTAAGATACCTGTCTATAATATATAGTGGGTGCTCACATGTGTATAGTGTGAAATTTTTAATCAATTCTTAGCAAGTGCTCATATTGTAGGGAGCAAAAGGGCTGAATTAATTTGAAAGGAAGGGTACAGGGTAAGATTATCTTCTAGGCAGAAAGAGAGTTGATGGTTAGTATTGATTAACTATTTGATAGAAAAAAGACAAACCTTTGTGGCTCTCTGAGGGGCTGTCTAGCATAGGTTAGTGTGGGATGCACCATTTCCGGGGGGTCCATTCGGGATGCATAAAAAGGAGAGAGTGGCCAGGGTACTAGCACTGGTCTCTCTGCTTGCTACCTAGTGTGAATACAGTCTGACTGGCCACCTCAAGCTCTTGTCAGCAGCCTTCCCTGCCCTTGGCCTAAAGAAACCCTTCTTTCCTTAACTTGTTTTTGACATAGCAACAAGAAAAAGAATTAATACAGAGGACTTAGTCTTGATTTTGAGTACTGGGCAGTTTTTGATGAGCTGCTATAATGGAGAAATAAATTCTCTTCAACAAGGGGACGCTGATGAACATAGAGAAGGTGGGGATCTCAGGCTCGTGGGAATGACTGGGGCAGACATCCTGTGGAGAGGGAAAAACCCTTGCTACTCACTTCCTTGTCACGGCCTCCATCATCACCTCACACATATTTGTACATTATTTGGATCAAGCCTGCTAACTTCCCTTTTGAAACTCATCTGTTCACAGGATTTAATTTGAAAAACCGAAGTATACATACACTCAGCGATTTCTACGTGTTTGCCAAAAGTTATGGGCACAAATGTCATTGGTCCTTGTCTGTTATCTTTCATTCCTTTTTAATTCCTAGGTCTTCAACCATTTTTTGTTATCTCTCCCACTCAGAAAAAAATATTTCTGATTTTTTTGTGCAACTGTATTTATCCCTTTTCCTAAAACTGTGGTCTCTATTTGACTTAAGTGTCTGAGTTTTTTCCCCAGGAACAATTGTCACTGTTTGCCTTTCAAGCAAATATAGCAGAGTTCCTAAAAGATATCTCCCATACCTCTAGTAACACCTGTGAGAGTTCTTTCTAGGTTTTCTAATGGTTGTTCTCCATGAGCCCTTGTATAGGTCTTTCCTCTGTCTTTAAACATCTACAAACTCCCTCCATCACAAACTTCATGTCCAAAGAGGTGGTTGGTTGTTGTCTTTCCTAGTGAATAGTCTTGTTTTTTTCTACTAATTGTGCCCGAAATCTAACTTTTGATGCCCGAAAATATTCAATAAATATTTATAGCCAGTGATGGGTTCCTGTAGCTCTTTCTGCTTCAGAAAGTACTCAGGCGGCTTGCAGCTGAGCATGTCTCTCCTTCTTCCTTCCACGGCTGTGCTAGATGGAACCCTGAGGTTTGTTTTAATGACACTGTCCAGAATGCATGAATTAGAAAACAACTCTGATGACACAAAATACAATTTGGTAGAAAATAACAAAACAAAACTTGAACTAGTTTAAAGGTGAGGATGGCTTTGTTGCTTATTTATTTATTTGATGCTGTTTTCTTTCTTTTTGAACATAATGCCTTGTTATCTTTCCCAAGCTTAATTTCCCCCAAATTCTAGCACTATGCTGTATGAATAACAATATAATTATTTTATGCTTGTTTTGTGGAATTTTCCAAAAATAATAGTCTACAGCCAAATAATTCCATGATGCATTTATCTTTTAAAAATAATTGGCAGCCTCGACCAGGAAACTTGTACTAAACTACCCACACTTAAAAACAGATAGCTGAAAACAAGCCCAAAATTTACATTTCGAAGAATCAACAATTTGTGTTTTCTTTTTTTAAGTAATTTATTTATTTTTATATTAATCACAGGTTATGTACTTTGTATCCCAGCAGTAGCCCCCTCCCTCATCTCCTCCCTGGCCCCCTCCAAGTCCACTGATAGGGGATGACCTCCTCCCCTTCCATCTGACCCTACCTTACCATGTGTTTTCAGGGCTGGCTGCAATGTCCTCTTCTGGGAATCTAGCTAGGCTGCTCCTCCCTCTGGGAGGAGGGGGGAGGAGAGGGTCTAAGAGCCAGTCATTTAGTTCATGACAGAAATTGTCCCTGTTCCCCTTACTAGGGTACCCAGTTGGATACTGAGCTACCATGGGCCACATCTGAGCAGGGGTTCTAGGTTATATCCATACATGGTCCTTGGTTGGAGAAATAGTCTTGTAAAAGACCCCTCTGCCCTGATCTATTTGGTCTTTATGGAGCTCTTGTTCTCACCAAGTCTTACTAACTCCCCCTATTTTCATATTATTCCCTGCCCTCTGCCAAAGGCTTGGTTGTGAGTCTTAATATCTGCTTTGATACATTGCTATATACAGTCTTTCGGAGGCCCTCTTTGGTAGGCTCCTGTCCTGTTGCTTGTTTCCTCCTACATTCAATGTCCATCCCATTTGTCCATCTAAGCAAGGATTGATCATTCCAACCTGAGTCCTCCTTCTTGTTTATCTTCCATAGGTATATAGATTTCAGCATGACCATCCTATCCTATAGGTCTATATAAGTGAGTATATACCATATGTTTCTTTCTGCTTTTGGGATACCTCAGTCAGGATGATCGTTTCCAGGTCCCACCATTTGCCTGTGAATTTCATGATTTCCTCCTTTTTAATTGCTGAGTAGTATTCCATTGTGTAAAAGTACCACAATTTCTGTAACCATTCCTCAACTGAGGGACATCTGGGTTGTTTCCAGGTTCTGGCTATTACAAATAAAGCAGCCATGAACATGGTT